>VMDO01004361.1:113924-126904 GCA_007922755.1 Pedetes capensis
AAAAAAAGAAGTGGACCTGCTGCCTAGAATGTGCTCCAACAAGAGACCCAGACCTGAGGGGGCACGGCTCACACGGGGATGCCAGGCAGCAGCTGGAGACCCAGGAACACATACGCCAAGTTCTGGTAAGTGAGAAGTGTCACACACAAAAGGGACAGTGCTCTCCATGGGTGTCATTTGTGTTTCAATTTATTTTAATTTTGAGACAGGGCCCCATGTAGCCCAGGCTGGCTGGAACTCAATCTTCCTGCCCTGGCCTCCTGATTGCTGGGATGACAGGCGTGCACCACCACATCTGGCCTTCAAGTGTTCATGAGGACAAAAGAAACAGAAATGCTGTGCGACAGCCTAGCACAGGAAAACCTGCCAAGGCCTGCGAACCAGTGTCGCCTTATGCTGTCTCCATCCAGTATGGTCTCCACTTCTGCAGTGACCGCATTTACTACAATGGATGGTACGGCTTCCCTGGCCAGAAAAGAAAAAGGCCAGAAAAGAGGGCCTGCCTAGCACATGTGAAGCCTTGGGTTGCATCCTCAGCATGAGAGACAGAGACAGAGAGGAGAATTACAATTAAAAACTAGATGGCAGCTCAGCACCATGGCTCATACCTGTGATCCCAGTGACTCGAGATGGAGGGAGGAGGATCACACATTCCAAGCCAGGGGCAGCTTGCATAACTTAGCAAGACCTTGGCTCAAAATAAAAAATAAAAATTGGGCTGGGGATGCCCAGCCCATTGGAAGAGCAGTTGCAAAGTATGTATGAGCCCTGGGTTCAACCTCCAAATACCACAAAAAAAAAAACTACCTGGTGGTACACACCTGTAATCCCAGCAACTCAGGAGGCAGAGGCAGGAAGAATGCAAGCTCAAGGCCAGAGGCAGCTTTTGTAACTTAGTGAGACTCTGTTTCAAGATAAAATAAAAGAAGCGGCAGCTCAGTGGTAGAGCGTGTGTAATGCATGTGTGAGGCCCTGGGTTCAGTCCCCCTAGTACCGAGAGGGAAAAAAACCCTAGATACCCAGAGGCGAGGGACTGTGACACCTGTAATCCCAGCGCGCAGGAGTCTCAGGTAGGAGCAGCTCACGTTTGAGGCCAGCCTGAGATACAAAGGAGGATCCTAGCAAACACACACAAAAATAATGAGTAACTTTTAATTTTTAAAAAAATTAGCTCTCTAGGGCTGGAGATGTAGCTCAGTGGTGGAGTACGTGCTTAGCATGAGACCTTGGGTTCCAACTCCAGCACCAAAAAAAAAAAAAGGAGCGATAGCTACACTGTCCCCTGTCACCCACCGAGGAGGAGGAGGGGACCTGAGGCTCAGTGTGGAGCAGAAGCCAAGCGCCCCTCCCTGTGCTGGGGCTCCTTGGTTTCAAGCCTTGGCTGCAGGTCCAGCCGTGGGCAGGATGTCTTCATCTACAGGTGGATGGCACTGAACTGCGCCCTCCGTGAGCAGAAAGGCCAGGAGATGCTGAGGCCCTGGAGCGGGAGAGCGGAACCGGGCAGCCCGTGATACAGCCCCAGCTCAGCCAGTTCCAGCTGGGGCCTCGGGGAAGCTGCTGAGCCTCTCTGAGCCTCTTCTGTAACATGGAGGTCACGCTAGCACCGCCTCAGCCAGCCGTCCTGAGGGGCCAAGGACAGGCCACAGAGGCCCGCGCCACACGAGGCTACTCGACTGCAACCTGCCCCTGCTGCCGCCACTCAGCTTCGTGGGGACAAGCTGCTTCCTCTGGGGGTCCACACACGCCCCCACCAGCACATTCTCGCAGGACAGGGGTCAAGGCTTTCCGCCTAACAACCTTATCCCAGCGCCCCACAGGAACGAGCTGGGTGAACACTGGCTGCTGCCCATCATCCGGTCACTGGGGTGGAGCAATGCAAAGGCCGGAAGTGGCCTGTGGTGACTGCGGAGGGGCCCCAGCCCAGCCCACCAGCCCATGCCTTACCGTCTGCTGTGGCTCCGTCCAGTTCACCTCGAAGCCGTCAAAGGCGTGGCTCTGCCAGTTCTTATTCAGCTCCCGGATGACCATGGCCTCCACTCTCCGGAGAAAGGCTGCAAGCCGCGGCATGTCACGCTGGGACACAGGCACCATGGCCACCGGCACAGGGGCCTCCGTCTGCACCTGGGCATCTGCATGCTTCCGGGCCTGGGTGCACGCCTCAGCAGTGGCAATGCTGGCTGTCTGGCAACTTTTCTGGGAGGGACATCAAAATCAATATCACCACCCACTGTACCCCGCATCACCTGCCCAGTGCCCTCCCCTCCCCTCCTGACCCCACTTCCTTGCTGCTGTGTCTCAGCTCAAGTCTAAGGCCAGCCTGGGCTACAAAGGGAGATCCTATCATAAATTAAATTAAAATAAATTTTAAATTTGTTAGAAATTGGGTGTCTAGATCACTTTATGTGCTCACGGCGCACCGCTACCTCCTCCTGGAACTAGGAGGAAACTACTCTGGCTGGGGCTGAAGATCAGCTCTCAACCTCTCCATGTTTACTGAGGGCAGGCATGACCACCAGCCAGCCACTCAGAGCACTATATTTCTTCCCCAGCACAGTGATTGGCTCAGGGGTGGCCACATGACCCAAAGCAACCACTAAGAAGCCAGCCTGGGACGTCTGGAGGAGCTCTTTGGAGAGGGATGTGGGCTTGGCCTTTCAGAAGGCACGGGTGGGTAAGAGCTGCAGCCCACGAGCCTGCAGGGGCTGTCTGGGCAGGCACAAGGAAGCAGCTGAGGCCTGGCCACCCAGAGGCCATTACAGGTGGGCACTACGCACCCACCCTCCGCAGGCAGTGAGCACCCTCCTCACACCACGCGACCCAGGCAAGCGCCATCCGTGATGACCCTGAGGGTGGACGGCTGAGGGCTGCTCCCCTGCAGCCCCTCCCTCCACCCAGCCACCTGTCCCCGGTTCCTTGTCCCGGCTCAGCAGAGCGTGGGGACAGACATCATCCAGCTGTCCATCATCACAGAGGAGACGCCGGCCGCCTTCCTTACACACACGCAGCCTTTACCAATCCATAGCTCCCTGGGCTGAGCGAACACTGTGGTTACGGCCGTCCACCAGACTCTGCGCACGTGGCCAGGCACTCACAGGACCACAGGGCAGCCCTGGAGCCCAGGACCAGAGCACAGGGCCAGGTGATCTCAGCCTGAAGGAAGGGGCTGGCCCCAGGCAGGCAGCTGCGTGTAGAACACAGGGTGCTCAGTGAAGGTGCCCCAGCCTCACCCTCACGCTTAATCTTCGCTGCTGGTAAACTGGGGTCCCTGCAGCCCAGGACCCTGTCAGAACTATTTCTACATCCCCAGCACGTGGCATGGTGTCCCCCACACAGCATCATTTTGCCAGGCTCTGTCTCAGTACTTAGCACACAACAGGAAACAATGTCGCAAAATTTCAGCGTCCCTCGGTGCCCAAGTCGGGGGAGAAGAAAAACACAGAAAACATCAGATGCTGGGCCAGGTCCCAAGAGGTGCAGGTCGGGAAGCTGGCCGCCTGGGATGTGAAAGAGGGAGGCCTCCGGGCAGCGCCTGGGCACTGAGCATGAAGGAGAGGCAGAAGCTCTGGGAAAGAGTCTGGCTGGGCAAGGGGGCCAGAGCAGAAGCTTAGGAAGCAAAGAGCTGGGGCTTCAGCGCAACACGGGAGCACTTGCAGAGCGCGCACAAGGCAGGGCCGCAGCCAGGAGCCACAGGAGCAGCCAGGATCTCGGGGGGCCATTAAGTCGCAGGCTGCCTTCAGTAGTGCACTGGACAGGAAAACGCAGGCCTCTCTGGCTGCCCTGAAGGCATGGAGGGCCAGGGCAGTGGCCAGAGGGGAGCAGGGAGGAAAGGTGGGGAGACCAAGCCTGGGGATGTTTGCAAGGGAAGAGGGGAAAGGCCACACTGGACTAAGAATCCTGGAAAGGGGAATCCAGGCGACTCCCGAGGTCTGCTGGAGAGTCCAGGCAGGAGGCGCGTCCCCAGACAGGAGGGCAAACTCAGAAAGAACTGGACCGAGGCAGCTCCGTCGGGCCTGGGTTAGACAGAGGTGCCACTCGGACACCATACGGAGGCGTCACAAAGCTCTGAAAGCAATAACCAGAGATGTGACTTGAATCCGCAGGCCTGGAGGTGGCCACCAGGGGAGCACGGCACTCAGGAGTTAATGAGGGGCTTAGGAATCAGAGGATGGACAGCAGGTAAATCTCAAACTTCCTGGAAGCTGCAGCAATGATCCCAGTGCCAGGTGTCAAGTGCCACTTCCCAGGCACTGTTTCCAGAGCTTTCCTCTAACACCTTACCCACCATTACACCAGCCCATAAAGCAAACTCCCTCTATTTTAACAGTACTGATGCTGGCACGGAGGCACAGAGAAGTAACTCACCCAAGGTCACACAGCAAAGAGGTGACTGCAAAAGAACTGGAGCCCTGGCTCTCTGCTGACCTTAAGTCACCTGACACACAGGTGCCTCTCAGTCATGGTCCTTTTAAAATCCTGGCCACTAATCACATCAAGTACACTCAAAACATTGCTTCTAAGAGAATGTTGCATGAATGTCTTAATGGAAATGTTAATATAAAATTATAACCTCAAGCAAAAATGTTCAGAGGGCAAGCTCTTAACCAACCATTTTTAGGCATTTCCATGAATATTCTTTTGCTGCTTGATTCTTCAGGCAAATAATAAATGCCAAAGCAACAAG
The DNA here is from genome assembly GCA_007922755.1 of Pedetes capensis. Lineage (NCBI taxonomy): Eukaryota > Metazoa > Chordata > Mammalia > Rodentia > Pedetidae > Pedetes > Pedetes capensis. The sequence goes on from VMDO01004361.1 coordinate 118,606, forward strand.
AAAAATTTATGGAGAAAAAACTGTGAAACCAATGCTACGGCTGGGGCACAGCTCAGTGGTAGAGCAGCAGAGCTCACGTAGCACACGTGAGGCCCTGGGTTCACCCCCAGTGCCCCCCAACAAAAAAAAACAATGATGATGCACTTGCAAACCTCTTTGGAGACCTGTGGGAAAAAAAAATATCTTCTTTCTGCTGTGGAAGACGAAGTCAGCTTCCACGGCTGGAGCTCTCCAGGGAAGAAGCCCCAGTAAGCTGCCCTAAGTCCGAGGGAAAGGCAGTGCGAGTAGGGTTCCAGTCTCCCACCTCCCACTGCAGGACATCACCAAATGTCCCTGAGGCTGGTGGAGGGAAAGGAGAACAGTAACTTCCAAACCAAAACCTTCGAGCCAGGCTGAGAAGCCAGGTCCTCAGAGCGGCAGAAGGGGAGCCTCGGGCCTGCGGCGCAGCTCTCCGGCCCCAAGATAGCCCACGGCCACGGGGCCCCTCAGGACATCACATGTACTGCAGACAGAAGCCGAGCCCAAAGAGGGAGGGAAGGGACACCTTCTGGAGAATCTGCTTACCTCACAAGGCTCCTGTCCTCAAAACACTTTCTACCCATGTCCCAGGGCCCTCATCCTTGGCCCCTGGCAAAGTGGACACTAACCAGGGCTGGGCCAATCAGATTCTACCCTAAGACCAGAGACAAAGGCTTCATAACTTGGGGCTGGGGTGTAACTCGGTGGTAAAGTACGCGGTCAGCATGCTCGAGGTCCTAGATTTGATCCCCAGCACCAAACGCAAAGACTTAAGGCGTTAAGACTGTGGATGCCTAGAACCGAAACCCAGGGTAAAGGTGGGAGCTGAGAATCCGCCCAGTGCGGCCCAGTGCAGATGAGTGACACAGGCAGAGAAAAGCAATCTGCCGAGGAAGGGCTCAGAACACATGGGAACAGCAGAGCTAAGAGCCCGAGGGAGGCCCCAGGGCCTTCCAGATCCCCACTCCCATTTCCTCCCCGCCCCACTGCGCTTCCCATGTGGAGGTCCAGAGACGCTTTGCGTCCGTCGGTTAGTTGCTGATTCCGGCTGCTTTCTGCTCCTTGCTGTCGAAGGCTCCTACACCAATAGCTAGGCCAGCACACCAGGTTAGCTGAGCTGCCCGACTCGTTCTGAAGAGAGGTCTCTGGCCAGCCCGTGGAGCACTGGCCAATGGGTCTCAGGAACACAGGACAGAGAAGATGACCTGCCAGGTCAGAGGACCAGCCACCCACCTAGCATGCAGCCTGGACAGCAGCCCCTAGGGCATGTTGTGAGGGCCCTGCAAAGGCTTCATAAGGCCCTGGTCAGCCATGACCACGGGCGAGGCAGGCATTCCAATGCTGCCCAGCAGGGAACCCCATGTTCGAAATCAGCATGGGGCAGACAAATGCCAATGTCCTAAGCAGAATCCAGTTTCTTTCTTATTAAAAATATGCAGTCTAAGCCAGGTGTGGTGGCACACGACTGTAATCCCAGCGGCTCGGGAGGCGGAGGCAGGAGGATCACAAGTTCGAGACCAGAGGCAGTCTACGTAATTTAGCGAGACCCTATCTCACAAAAGTAAAAATATGGGCTGGGGGTGCAGCTCAGTGGTCCAGGACTTGCAAAGCATGCAAGCGTGAGGCCCTGGGTTCAACCCCTAGGACCAAGGAAAAAAAAAAAAAAAAAAAAGCAGTCTAACTGGGTATGCTGGTGCAGCCTGTAAGGCCAGCACTTGGAAGACGAGGCAGGTGGACCAGCGGGAGTTCCAGGCCAGCCTCTAAACAAACAAATCAATCCAGTCCAGATTTCTTCAACCCTAGGATGTGTTGACAGTAAAACATACCAATTAATAACAGCTCTCTGGGGAAACTACATTCAACACAGGTTTAATAGCTGGCAGACACACCCCTGCCTAAGAGCTGCTAAAATGAGGAGTGTTCAGCAAATGGGGACACCGACAGACAGAAGGGTCTGGAATGCAGCTACAGGCAGAGATCCCGTCACCTTGGATGGGTGGTCAGGGCCATGCTCTGAGCGTGTCTCCGAGCCAGGCTCTGCCTTCTCCTGTCATCCTCCCAACCGGCCTGAGCCTCACACCTGCCTCGGAAGGACAGGGAGCTGAGACCATTCAGCTCCAGGGGCTGGCCAGACCTCTCTTCAGAATCACTACCCCCACCCGGCTGCCTAGGATTTGATTCAGGAAGTCTGCGTGGAGCCAAGAATTTGCTTTGCTCGAAAGCACGCCGGTGAAAATGGTCCTTGTGTACCTGGAAGGCAGCTGAGCATTGTTCCCGGGACTGCCCTTTAACCCCATGGAACCCAGGGTCTTGCACAAGCAAGAGCTTACCACCAATCTACACCCCAAGCCCACCAACCCCCCCCCTTTTTTTTTTTTTTTTTGGTACTAGAGGTTGAACCCAGGGCCTCACGCTTGCATGCTATGCAAGTGCTGGACCACTGAGCTGCACCCCCAGCTTTTTTTTTTTTTTCCTTTACTTTTTGAGACAGAGTCTCGCTAAATTATGCAGACTGCCTCAGGTCTCGAACTTGCCATCCTCCTGCCTCCACCTCCCAAGCCGCTGGGATTACAGGCGTGCGCCACCGCGCCCGGCTCAACCCCCATTTCTGACAGCCATTTTCACTTTCCAGGTCCTGGAACTCTGCAAGGGCAGCCCTCCAAAGGGACCCCGCCATTCAGGCGCCTCTGGCTCCTCTTTCCTCCAGTTCCCTTTGCTCCCACACCCCACCTTGCAAGGCAGGCACGCACACCTGATGAGCACTCATGAGACGCGATGGGAGCCAAGGCGACTCACCACCCCATTCCGCACACTGCAAAACTCTGAGCCAACGTCAGGCACAGGAGACCTCTAAGAGCACCAGCTACCTCCAAACCAGCATCCAGGTTTGCTTAACTTCCCCTGTGAGAGTATCAGAGCCACAGCCAGCTACTGTAAGGATGACGTGGAGCTGAAAGCCACTATGCTACACCACACGTGTTATGGCAATTATCGCAGACTACTATGGTGTTGTCATATAGGGGAAGAATTGATGCTTTTGAATTATGGTGCTGGAGACAAATATTGATTATACCACGGACTGTCAAAAGAACTAACATATCTGTCCTAGAAGGGCAACCAGAGTGCTCCCTGGAAGCAAAGGTAGCTAGACTGCACCTTATATATTTTGGACATGTTGTCAGGAGGGACCAATCCCTGGAGGACATCATGTTTAGGAGCATAGCGGGTCAACGAATAAAGGAAGACCGTCAACTAAATGGACACAATGGCTGCAACAATGGGCTTAAGCATAAAGATTGTGTGCCTAGCACACAGTACACAAGGTCACTGGGTCAAACCAACTTGGCAGCACCTAACAACAATATATATAAATAACACCATTTTTCATTGCTGAATTGTCTTTCTGTTTAGGTAAATGTGAAAATATTTAACTCAGCCTCAACTGTACCAATTTAAGATATTCCTACTAGCAGGGAGTGGCAGCTCATGCCTGTAATCCCAGCTACTCAGGAGGCTGTGGGAGTGGGATCATGGGTTCAAAGCCAGTCTTGACTATATAGAGAGTTCCAGGACAGCCTGGGCTACAAAGTGAGACCTTGTCTCAAAAAAAAAAAAAAAAAAAAAAAGAAAGAAAGAAAGAGAGAGAGAGAAAAGAAAAAAAAGGGAAAAAATGTGTACTGACAATGTTCTTTTTTTAACATGACACAGCACTTATATGCAAGTGCACACACAATTTTAGATGTTCCTCCTATTTGGTCGCCTGCAGCCGTACCACTCTGGTGTCCGATCCCGTCAGACCTCAGAAGCTAAGCAGGGTCAGACAGGGTTAGTATTTGGCTGGCACACGGCCTGGGAACACCCGGTGCTGCAGGCTTCGGGGAAGGACCCAGCAACCTATTCCTAAAAAACAATCTGCCACTGAAAACCCTGTGAATAGCAGAGAAGCACTAACAATACTATTTCACCTACTGTACGTAAGGTTGCTATGAATCGAATACTGACTCAACAGCACCTAACAACAACTTGGTCGTTATAAGCAATGCTGTGATGAACATCTTAGCAGCTAAGTCTTGGCACACATACATGCTTATTTCCTTAGAATACGTTCCTAGAACTGTAATTATAGAGTGAAAAGGTATGTAAAATAATAAGCATTTTTAATGGTTCATCACATGTTGCTAAATTGGCCAGTTGCTCTCCCGCAACACTTGAGTATATTTCACTGAACCTCACCTCAGTCCCTGACCCGGAATTGTCATAGTCTTTGAATCTCTTCATAAGCGCCTTGAGGGGAAAATATTGGGTACCAAAACTAGCTCACGAAAAGGGTAAGAACCACAGACTTAATTCTCCTTGAAGGTCACATCCCGGCTTAAAAACACTCTTAGCCGGGCACGGTGGTGCACGCCTGTCTGTAATCCCAGCCGCTCGGGAGGCGGAGGCACGAGGATCGCAAGTTCGAGACCAGAGGCAGTCTGCGTAACTTAGCGAGACCCTGTCTCAAAAGGTAAAAAAATGGGCTGGGAGTAGCAGCTCAGTAATCCAGCACTTGCAAAGCATGCAGGCGTGAAAAACCCAGGGTTCAACCCCCAGTACCACACACACACACACACACACACACACACACACACACACACAAAAGCTCTCTAGCCAGGTGTCATGGCACATGCCTGTACTCCCAACACTCGGGAGGCTGAGGTAGGAGGGTTGCTGCAAATTCAAGGCCACCCTGCACTTCACAGCAAGTTCAGGCCAGCCTGGGCTACCCAGGGAAGCCCTGTCTCAAAAAACCAAACCAAACCAAACCAAACCAAAACTACACACCCTCCAGCAGGGGGCGCCAGGCACTGCAGAAGCACACAGGCCAAAGCTGCAGCCCGCCAGGGTGAAGGAAGCCCTTCCCAGAAGCGCCCACAGCGGGCAGACAGGGTGAATCCAAAGCAGACAGGAAACATGCAGCGAAGCCCGCTTCACCCGCCTGCGGGAGGAGAGGACAAAAAACGGCTCAGTTCAGCATTTCCTGGGGGGCCCTTGGGCGATGGAAAAGTAACCGAGCCCCACTGCCTGCCCTCAATCCCACAGCAACGGAGACGCGCCTCCAGGGGTTCCCACCCTCCCCCCTCACTCCTCAGCCTTCTGGGTGTTGGAAGAACACCAGGCACGTGTCACTGCACCCGGCTGGAATGACACACTGGTTAAAGCGCCGGGGTGCGGTGGCCTGTGCCTGGATCCTAGTTACTCAGGAGGCGGAGGCAGGAGGAACAGCCACACAGAAAAACTTCATCTCAACAAGAAAAAACATAGGAGCTGAGTGTGGTGGTGTCCACTGTAATCCCAGCACACAGGAGGCAGAGGCAGGAGGAACTTGAGTTTGAGACCAGCTTGGGCGACCTATCACAACCTTGTCTCTAAACAAACAAACAAACAAACAAAGTGGTACACGTACCTAACAACAACTAACAAACGAGACCCTGTCTCAAAAAGTAAAAAAATGGGCTGGGATGCAGCTCAGGGGTCCAGCCCTTGCAGAGCATGCAAATGTGAGACCCTGGGTTCAAACCCCAGTATCGCAAAAAAAAAAAAAAAAGGCTGGGGGTGCAGCTCAGTGGTCCAGCACTTGCAAAGCATGCAAATGCGAGGCCCTGGTTCAACCCTCAGTACCACAAAAAAAAAAAAAAAGAAAGAAAGAAAGAAAGAAAAAAGAAAAGAAAAAAAGTTAATCTGGAAAAGGCAACTTACCACTCTCTTCTGGCTCTTCTTACAACATTAAAAAGAATCTTCTTTATTATGAACAGTGAGAACTGGCTATGGGTCAAATGAATCCCCTCACCGGTACAAGCCTTTACATCCAAAGTTACCAGGGGTTTTTACAACCTTACAGGTTAAAACTATCTACGAGAAAATTAACAAGCCTCCTCCTCATATGTAAGAAGAGGGGGGAAAAAAGGTGTTAGACTGAATTAATGATTCCCAGCCTGGACTCTTTGAACATTAGAATCTTCAGTCATCAAGAGCTATTTTGAGTATGCTTTAAAGGTCAGCACATGAATCATACAGTTACCTGCAAAAAGGATGGACAGATTGAGCCAAACTGATCACGGCCTTTGCTTATGCCTGGAACCGTTCCTGTACTGCCTGGCACAGCAGGAATTGCTTGGGAGACAGATGGGATCCTGGCTTGAGACCTGAAGACAGCTTGGCTTCAGGCAAGACATCTGTCCTCACACGCAAGGTGTCATGGAAACGTCACTGGTGTTGGTGAGGACCTAGGTACCTGCAGGTTCAACTACCTGAGTGTTCCCTTCTGGGAAACACCAACCACCCTGCAAAGCAATTCATTTTCACTCAAAGGAAAAGTCTACATCCCTACAATGTTCTGCAAGGACCCATTCGACCTGCATCTCCTTACCCTCTCTGACCTCACCTAGGACCACTCTCTCCATCCTCTCAGTCTTCTCCAGCTCTGCCCACCTCCTGAAACACATGTGTCACAACCACAGGGCCTTTGCACTTGTCACTTGTTCTGCCTGGTCTGCTTTACCCCAGGCACACACTTGGCTAACCCTCCTCTGAGTCTTTGCTCTCACTGCACTTTCTCAATGGGACCCACCTTGCAACCCACCCTCCCACTCCTCAAAAGTCCCTCAGCCACAGCCTTTTGTCCATAGCATTGTTCATTTTCTCACACACTGCTGCTGTTCTGTCCACCGGCACCTGCCTCACTCAGGTCAGCTCCAGGAGGGAGAGATCGCGACCTCCTTTCACTGATGAATCAAACCCCAGTGCCCAGGCGCTCCAAGTTCCCGCTCCGGAAAAGCCCAGCCTCAGCCCTTCAGCTCTTCAGAGCAACTAGTTTTGTATGTTTTTGATTAAGCAACTAGAAAAACGGTTTATCTAGACTTTGAGAAGCAGTTCGATCTTTTTTTTTTTTTCTTTTTCTTTTTAGAAAAAGTCTGAGATGCCTAAAACCAGTTCACACAAAACTTTCAAAATGTGGGCCCCTTAAGAGTTTTGCTGCTGTCTTAACCGTCTGTGGTCAAAGACGGGGGAAGTCTACACCGAGAGCATCCCCTGGTTAGGTTTTGTGGATTGAAAAATAAAACACAACGGCGGGACGTGGGAACCTCGCACGGCTGCCGCGTCGCGCCCCCGCCTCCCCGACCACCCTCCCGGGAGCAGGGCCCGCGCCCTCACCGTCTCCCCTCGGACGCCCGGGACGCCCCTCCACTGCGAGGGGACGGACACCACGCCCAGGGTCTCATCCTGCAGCGGCCCGGGCCTCCCGCACCCGTCGGCGCTCGCAGCCCCGCCCGAAGCCAGCGCAGCAGCACCAACGCTTCCCGCCGGGTGGAGCGGCCCGGACTGCACGCGCGTTGCCATGGTGACGGCCCCGCCCTCCCGCGCCGGCGCACTCCGATGACACCGTCGCTCCGCGCGTGCCCGCGAGCGGAAGACAGGAGGGGGGAAGCTGGCGGCGCCATCTTTAGAGTGGTCACGGCGCTTTTTCCCCAGAGCTCAGGGGGAAAAAAAATGAATGATTTTTTTTCAGCCATTGCGACAAGCGTGACTGGTTCTGGATGCCCTGTCCTCGAAAGGGATGCGCTTGGGGCCGACGCCGCTCTTCCTGAGCGAAGAGAAGTGCGGAAGTGAAACACGGGTTCCAGGCTCAAAGATGGCGCTGAGGGGCCAGGCGCAGAGGCGAGGGCCGGAGGCTGCGGGCGTTGGAGGGCCGCGGAGTTCTAGAGCCCGAGGCCGCAGAGCTGACTGAGCGGCGGGCTGCTGTCAACACGGACAAGACCCGTGCCGCTGAAGTTGACCCCCAACTCGAATCCGAGTGCTTGCCCCAAATCTTCATTTTCTACCGGAATAGACTGAGGATGAAAAATGCTTATTCGCAGATCCCAAGTGGGGTCAAACAGTTGGGAGGCCCGAACGAGGAAGTACGACAAAAAAAAAAAAAAAAAAAAAAAAAGCTTGTACAGCGATCAGTGGTAGAGTGCCTCTGGATTTAAAACCCCAGCAGAAAACAAAACACTAAACAACCCTCCAGAAGTACCAATTAATGAGTGCCTACAATATGTCAGCCTGCAGCCATAGCCCTGTGGAATCCGATCCCGGCAGATCTCGGAAGCTAAGCAGGGCTGGGCCTGGTTAGTACCTGGATGGGAGACCGCCTGGGAACACCAGGTGCTGCAGGCTTGGGAGAAGGACCTGGCAACCCCCTCCCAAAAATCAATCTGCCATTGAAAACCCTATGCACAGCAGAGAAGCACTGACAATA
>VMDO01004362.1:0-126788 GCA_007922755.1 Pedetes capensis
AAACACTATTGTCAGTGCTTCTCTGCTGTTCATAGGGTTTTCAATGGCAGATTGATTTTTGGGAGGGGGTTGCCAGGTCCTTCTCCCAAGCCTACAGCTTCTGGTGTTCCCAGGTGGTCTCCCATCCAGGTACTAACCAGGCCCGACCCTGCTTAGCTTCCGAGATCTGATGGGATCAGATGCCACAGGGCTATGGCTGTAGGCAACTAGGTATAACAATTATAAATATATATGCAGTGAACATTGGTGCCCCCAAATTCATTAAAATAAAAACAAAAAACAAAACAAAACTACTGGGCCTAAAAGGACAGAATGATCCAGATACAATAATAGAGGGTGACTTCAGTATCCCACCATCATCAATAGTTAGAACATCCAGACAAATAATTAACAAAGAACCTTCAGAGTTAAAAACCACAATAAATCAAATGCACTTAATAGATGTATACATAATATTCCACCCCAAAGCTACAGAATACATAATCTTCCCAGCAGACAATGGAACTTTCTTTAAAATAGATCACACTTTAGGTCATAAATCAACTCTTAAGAAATATAGAAAAGTGAAAATAATTTTGTGTATCTTATCAGACCATGATGGAATAAAACTAGAAATAAACAGCAAGAGAAATTACAGAAACTATACATGGAGAATGAACAATACACTCTTCAATGACCAATGAGTACTTGGAATCAGAGAGGGAATCAAATGAAAATGAAAACACCATCTATCAGAGCCTTTGTGATACAGCAAAGGTGGTTCTAACAGGGAAATTTATAGCAATGATTGCCTACATTAAAGAAAATCAGAGAGAGCTCAAGCAAATAACTTGATGCACCTCAAGCTCTTAGAAAAAGAGGAACAAACAAAACCCCAAACCAGTAGATGGAAGGAAATAATAAAGACCAGAGCAGAAATTAATGAAATGGAGACTAAAAGAACAATAAAAAGAATTGGTGAAAGAAAAAATTAGTTCTTTGAAAAGATAAAGTTGACAAACCCCTAGCCAAATTAATCAAAGAAAAAAAGAGAGCAGACACAAATCAAGAAAATTAAAGATGAAAAAGAGAATATTACAACAGATACTGGCAAAATCCAGAGGATTGTTAGGGGATAATTTAAAAATTATTCCAAAAAACTGGAAAAGTTAGATAAGATGGATAAACTCCTAGACACATGACCTCCAAAATTAAGTCAAGAGGATATAAACAACCTAAACAGACCTATAACAAGCCATGAGACCAAAGCAGTAATAAAGTCTCCCAATAAAGAAAACTCAAGGACCTAATGGATTTACTGCTGAATTCTACAAGACCTCTAAAGAAAAATTAGCACCACTGCTCCTCAAATTATTCCACAAAATACAAATGGAAGGAACACTTCCACACTCATTCTATGAAGCCAGTATTACTCTGGCAGCAAAACCAGAGAAGGATACATCAAAAAAGGAGAACTATAGACCAAAATCCCTGATGAACCTAGATTCAAGAATTCTAATAAAACACTTGAGAATTGTTTTCAATAACACATTTAAAAGATCATATACAATGATCAAGTTGGTTTCATTCCAGGAAGGCAAAGCTGGTTCAACATACATAAGACAATATGTGTAATAGAGCATATAAATAGACTCAGAAACAGAAACCACATAATCCTATCAATAGATGCAAAAAGGCCTTCAACAAAGTTCACCATGCTTTTATGATAAAAGCCTTGAAGAAGCTAGGAATTGAAGGCACATTCCTAACATAGTAAAGACAATATATTAAAATCCTACAGTCAACATCATACTAAATGGGGAAATATTGAAAGCATTTCCCCTAAAATCAAGACAAGGCCAGGGTGTCCACTGTCTCCACTGCTGTTCAATGTAGGAGTAATTGAACTAATAGCCACAGCAATAAGAGAAAGAAACAAAAGGGATTCAATAGGAAAGGAAGAAGTCAAATTATTTCTATTTATAGATGACACAATCCTATACTTAAAATACTCTAAAGACTCCACTAAAAAACTCTTAGAGCTGATAAACACTTTAAGCAAAGTAGCAGGATACAAAATTAACTTAAAAAAATCAGTAGCTTTTCTTTACACCAATAATGATCAGGTGGAGAAATAAATTGGGAAAACAATCCCATTCACAATAGCCTCAAAACAAATAAAACACCTGAGAATAAGTCTAACCAAGGAGGTGAAAGGCGTCTGCAAAGAAAACTTTAAAACATTAAAGAAAGAGATTGAAGAAGATACTCAGAGATGGAAAGATCTCCCATACTCATGGATTAGAAGAATTAATATTGTGAAAATGACTATATTACCAAAATCAATCTTCAGACTTAATACAATCCTCAACAAAATCCCAATGACATTCTTTACAGATATAGAGAAATTGATCCTAAAATCCATATGGAAGCACAAAAGACCTTGAATTACTAAAGTGATCCTGAGCAGAAAGAATAATGCAGGGGGTATCACAATTCCTGATTTCAAATTATACTATAAAGCTATAGTATCAAAAACTGCATGATACATAAAAACTGTCATGTAGACCAATGGGACAGAATGAAGTATCCAAATATAAACCCATGCGACTATGTTAGGTGCCATCCAGTCAGTTCTGACTCATAGTGACCCTATAAGGGGGTTTTCAGAGCTAAGTTGTTGTTGTTGTTAGGTGCCATCAAGTAGGTGTCTGACTCATAGTGACCCTATGTATAACAGGGGAAACACTATTGCCAGTGCTTCTCTGCTATTCATAGGGTTTTCGATGGCAGGTTGATTTTTGGGAGTGGGTTGCTGGGTCCCTCTCCCTTCAGAGCTATAGCTACGTGATAATTTGACAAAAGTGCTAAAAATATAAGTTGGAGAAAAGACACCCTTTTCAACAAATGGTGCTGGGAGAACTGGATATTCCCATGCAGAAGCCTGAAATTAGATCCCTCACTCTCATCTTGTACAAAACTCAGTTTAAGATGGATCAAAAACCTCAATGTAAAACCTGAAACTTTGAAACTTCTAGAGCAAAACGTAGCAAAAACACTTCAAGACAAAGGTATAGGCAAGGACTTTCTCAATAGGACTCCAAAAGCACAGGAAACAATAGCAAAAATTGACAAATGGGATTGCATGAAACTAAAAATCTTTTGCACATAAAATAACACAATTATCAGAGTGAAGAGGCAACCTACAGAATGGGAGAAAGTCTTTGTCAGTTGTACATCAGACAGGACATTAATATCTAGAATATCCAAAGAGCTCAAAAAATTGAACACTGAGAAGACAAAATGTCCAATCAAAAAATGGGCAAAAGAATTGAAAAGAGACTTTTCAAAGGAAGAAATACAAATGGCCAAAAATCATATGGAAAAATGTTCAATATTCTTAGCCATGAGGGAAATGCAAATCAAAACAACACTGAGATACCATCTCACTCCAGTTAGAATGGCTACCATCAACAAAAACATCAAGAAATGCGACAAGGATGTGGAGAGAAAGGAACACTAATACACTGCTGGTAGGAATGTAGACTGATGCAGCTACTGTGGAAAACTGTATGGAGGTTCCTCAAAAAACTAAAAATAGAACTACCTGACCATTCCACTCCTGGGTATATATCTGAAGGACTATAAGTCAATACACCATAGAGATACCTGTTCATCCATGTTTATTGCAGTGTTATTCACAATAGCCATATTTGGAAGCAACCTAGGTGTCCTTCAACAGATGAGTCGATAAGGAAATTGTGGTATACATACACCACGGACTTTTGTTTAGCCATAAAGAAGGCTGTCTCCAGGGCCAGGCTGGATGTTATAGCTCCTTAAGTGGGCTGTGGCCTTTCCCAGTAGAATGAAAGAGTTAGTGGCTCTGCTATCTCACTCTTTGCAATTGCATGCATGCCTGTTCCACCCTGGGCACTGTAGCACAGTGTTCCCAGAATCCCTGTTCTTTGATTAGTTCATGTTTGTTGTCTACCTGGCCTACAGTGCAAGGGGTGCTGGGTTACCTTTTTGGGTGGACATTTTTTTTCCCCACTAACATGCTGGGTGCCATGTTTCTGTGGCCAATTACACTCAGTCCATCTCTCTGGGCGGATCTTTTGTTATTTGCAACTGAGATTATCATCTCAACTTCCCTGCATTCTCTGCCTTTTTGTTGTTTTTCTCTGCTCAGGATAAAGTCTGTATTTCACTATTTTAACTTTCTCCACTCATTGTGTTTCACACTGGGTGGCTTCAGTCTGCCATCTTAACCCACCGTCCTCTCGTAAGGTCTCTTAAGTCTGAACCTGTTCTTACTCTCTCAACCACTGATGTTTAGGATCCAGTTCCTGAGTCCTCCGCAATTCTAAAAGACTATTTACCTTTTTGCCTTCATTATCTTTATCTAATTTATCCTATAATCACTTGCCATACTGATCTTCTGAAAATGATACTTGATTACATTATTGTTATACTCAAAAACTTGAAGTGTCCTAGAACTCAGAGAATAATGTCCTGCTTCTTACTCTGATATTTAGTCCTCACATAATTGGCCCACACAGACTTTTTAATCTGTACTTCCACTGTTTGGTCTGCATGTATGTGTTCCCTCAAATTTGTAAGCCCCAAGGTGATGGTATAAAGAGGTGGAGCCCTCATGGATGGGGTAAGTGCCCTTGTAAAAGAGTGGAAGAGTATGTCCCTTTCTGTCCTTCTGCCTTCTGCTGTGTGAGGATAAAGTAACAGTTTGCAATCTTGGAAGCAAAGAGTGAGCCTCACTCAATACTGAACCTGCTGGTGTCTTGATCCTGGACTTTTCAGCCACTGTAGAACTGTGGAACATAAATCTCTGTTCTTTATGAATCAACCAGTCTATGATATTTTGTTAGAGCAGCTTGAAATAACTGAGACACCCATTGATTCCCCCAAGGGATCCATCATTTCATGTTAAATTGGTCAATTGACAGTCACCTAAGACTGCTTCTGCCCTCTTGTGTATTTTTGTTGACTGTGTTTTCATCAGCTAAAATGCCCTCCCCCACCCCACCACTTATCTATGTTGTTGTCAGTCTTCAAATTCTCTCTCCTCTGGACCTTTATTATATTACCTGGGATAATGGGTGTTTTGGTTCTTTTAATTGACTTGGGCATGATTATAAAGCTCCTTCCTCGTATCAAGCCTTAGAGTGTAGATAGTGAGCAGCCAGATGCGGCCCCTGCACTCACATGGGTGCCAGTCCAGTGAAAACCAGTCATGAAACAGGATATACCTCTCCATTTCTAGAGCATTGACTATCTAAGAATGTAGTCACAGTATATGTAGCATCATACGGTGCATATTTATATCTCACTTCTATACTTGACTGGCCCTTATGAGAACAGAAATTGTTTCTTATGTTCAGTGTCACATAAGAGGCAGAATGTTAGGAAACTGTGTAGCCCTGCAGCCAGACAGCAGACATTCAGCCTGGCTCTGCCCCTCACTGGTTTTGCAGTCTTGGGTGAATTACTGATAACCTCTCACATCATCTCCTTTAAAAAGACTATAATGAAAGTACCTACCAAGACAGGATGGGATTCATCATGAAGTGATTTCACACATGTAAAGTATTCTAAGGGCTGGGGTTTAGCTCAGTTGGTAGAGCACCACTTTGTGCTCTCTAAAGCCCTGGGTTCGATCCCCAGCACCACAGAAATGGGAGAAGGATGTGACAGCCCACTCCTCAAACAATCCCTAAACAATCAGCCATTGAAAACCATGTGAATAACAGAGTACAACATGTTGGATGCTGATTAGAGTTTTCTTCTTCTTCCTCTTCCTCTTCCTCTTTCTCTTCCTCCCCTTCCTCCTCCTCCTCTTCTTCCTCCTCCTCCTCCTCCTCCTCCTCCTCCTCTTCTTCTTCTTCTTCTTCTTCTTCTTCTTCTTCTTCTTCTTCTTCTTCTTCTTCTTCTTCTTCTTCACCTTCTTGTGGTGTTGGGGGTTGAACCCAAGGCCTCATGCTTGCATGCTTTGCAAGTACTGTACCACTGAGCTGCACCCTCAGCACATGATTTTTAAAAAGTTTTTTTTTAAATTTTTGAGATAGGGTCTCAATAAGTTATGCAGACTGCTTCTGGTCTCGAACTTCTGATCTTCCTCCCTCTGTCTCCTGAGTCATTGGGATTACAGGCATGCACCACTGCGACCGGCTCTATTATTATTATTTTTATAATTTCACAGCCTAGGTGGGCTCAGGCAAATCATTGTAACTTCATTGTAACTTCTCTATCCCTTCTGTAAAATATGAATAGTACTAGCATGCTCTCTCTCTCTCTCTCTCTCTCTCTCTCTCTGTCTCTGCATGTGTGTCTCTCTCTGTGTGTTGTGTCTCTCTCTGTGTGTCTCTCTCTGTGTGTGTCTGTATGTTTGAGGAAATGAGATAAAAGGTAAAAGGTGAAAGTGTTTGGAAAATAAGAGGATGCTTAGAAATGCAAGGTTCATTCACTAGCCTGAGCTGGGCACCTGGGGGAAAACACCACAACTCTTTTGAGTCTACAATCGAGTTGTTGCTGCAGACAGAGACAATTAAAGAAGCAATTACAGTACCTTGTGTTCAGCACAGGGACAGGGAAGAAGACCACTTTTGACACATGCGGCAGGAGTACCCCATATAGCCCAGGGCTGCTGATGATCAGAGAAGGCTTCATCTCGGAGGGAATAGTGTGCCCTGATGCCTGGGAAAGTTTGAGTTCAGCTTGTTTGAACATCAAAATAAAGTTCAGTATGACTGGCCTATGGAGTGTGGGCCTGGCAGTAGCAGGTTGGTGAGTGGTAAACATAATTGTGGGGTCCAGTACAATATAAAAATTTGTACTCCTTTGAAAAAAGCAGATAACAGCCTTTCCATTTTTGTCTCATTATCTGTCATGACCTGTTTTTAATTTGCTATTTGATTTCCCACCTTGGGTGCAAGGATGCACTTGCAGGATGACTACTGACTCTCACAGGTGTTAGGTGTCCTATTTTGCAACTGGCACAAACACATCCAACTTCAACCCTCCCTGCACTGTACCCAGGCTCCTGCTGTGGGCAGAGGGCAGCACTCCTTGCTGGAAGGAGTCCTGGAGCATGCAATTGAGAATCCTCTCTGGGAGGGGAAGAGGCAATGTGAGTTAGAAGATGATTATCTAAGGCTCCAGTGCAAGCTTTATAGTCTTACCAACTTTTGTTTACAATACCTGTACTCAGAGATCAAATTACTATGAATTTCAGGATGATGACCTTTTGACTGCACTCCTGGTATGTGGTTATTTCCATACATTGTAGAGATAAAGTAAAAATATAGTACAAGTATATACCATACCTAATCAATGGATCATTTGGGTCACTTCAGACAGTTGTGTCGCTCTCTTTTCTTTCTTCCTGTCTTTCTTTCTTTCTTTTCTTTCTTTCTTTCTTTCTTTCTTTCTATCTTTCTTTCTTTCTTTCTTTCTTTCTTTCTCTCTCTCTCTCTCTCTCCTTCTCTCTCTCTTTCTTCCTTCTTTTTCTTTTCAACAACTAAGAACATTAAGCAGGAAAGAAATGAGCAAAAATACATGGGGAAAAAGATATGGAAGATTTTCCAGCAGTTGAGGAAAGTGTTTTCCTCAGAATGGAGGCATTATTGTCTAATTAATATTTTCTTTTCACTTATACTATACAATGGGTCTAAAATAAACATATATTGATTTTATTGTCAGAAAGGTAAATTATAATAATTTTATTTAAAAAAAAACTCTGGAAGAATTTTTTTCTTGTACTATTCAGATAAAGGAAGGCTCCCAATATGTGTGTTCCTAGCAAAAATAGGTCTATTAGATTACTATCTTTGCATTTCCAGAAAAAACACTATTTGGCCATATTTTTTTAAAACCATGGATGTATTTGGGTTTGGTTGCTGTGATGTATACTTGGATGTGTCAGCTTAACTGGACCACAGGATGCCCAGATATCTGGTTAAACATTATTTCTGGGTATGTCTTGTGAGGATGTTTCTGGAAGGGACTAGCATTTGAATTGGTAAACTGAATAAAGCAGATGGCTCTTTTCAGTGGGTGAGCATCATTCAATCTGTTGAGGTCCTGAACAGAACAAAAAGGGAGAGAAGGTTGAGTTAGCTCTCTGCCTGACTGCTTGAGCCGAGACATTGATCTTTTCCTGCCTGCAACAGTCTGGATGCTCAGGCCTTCGGACCCTGACTGGAAGCTACACAATCATGTCTCTGGCCCTCAAGGCTTAGAATGAATCTGCTGGCTCTCCTGAGTCTTCAGCTTGTGGACAGCAGATGGTGGAACTTCTCAGCTTCCATCATACCTTATAATAAATCTCTTCTTATATACATAGAGAGGAGATCTGAGAACAAGAATATTTCTAATTCCATAGAAGATATAAGACTTTTATGCTTTTATGGCAAAGGCATTATGTTTTGGGTATTTGACTTAAGAAATCTCAAAATAAATGAGCGGAAGGTTTAAACAAGGTTCCAGCCTCTTGAGTGCTTAAGAAGTTTTCAAAGATATCAAGGATACACTAGCCTCATGATGAGTATGTTTTGTGAGTTTATTTTTACATACTCCAGAAGTTTGCATGGGATTGAAATTATTTACTTCTTAGATGTTTGATTGAACTGTCCTATAAAAACTTTTGTGTTTATTGGTTATTTGTAAATAGGCTTTAAATCACTAGTTTAATATCCTTACTATATATAGTTCTATTCAGTTTTTATACATAATGTTAGACATTTTTGACAAGGTATATTTTTCGAGAAATTTATTTTGTGTAAACTTTCCAATTTATTGTTGTAAATTTTCTTTTAAATCTATTATGTTTCAATGTTCATTCCTGGTATTTATTTGTGTATTCTCCAATTTTTTCTGCTCACAATTGACAGAGCTTTATTTTAATAATTTTTTTTATTGAACCTCTTTTTCTTATTGTCAGTCTTCTGAATTGTACCTTTTGTCTTGTAGTTCATTGATTTCTTCACTTAGATTTTTAATTTTCTTCCAGTTACATCCTTTGGAGTTATGTTATTGCCGTTTTTTAAGCTTTTATTATTTTCTGATGTAAGAGTCAGGCATTTATTTCCAACTATATTTACCACAAATTTTGATATGGAGTATTTTCATAATAATTCAGCTCTAAGCATTTCCTAATTTCCTCTGTTATTTAGTTTTGAAATCTAAATGAATGAGACTTTTAAAAGTTATTGCTAGTTATTGATTATTCTTAAAGTCAAGTTTATTGAAGCATAATTTACATACAGTAAAATTTACTCATTGAAGTGTTCAGTTTGACGAGTTTCCCCAAATATATATAGTCATGAATCTATTACCAAAATCAAATATAGAATACTTTTATCACCCCACAAAAATTCCCTCATGCCCATTTGTGATCAATATCCTACTCCATCCCCCAGCCTCCAACAACAACTAATCTGATTTTTGTCCCTTAGGTTTTGCCTTGTTGTTGGTTTTAATTTAGTTTACTGTGAATAGGGAACATGGACTTCATAACTGTGCTTTTTTTGGTATTTGATGATATTTGCTTTTGGCTTATTACCTGGCTAATTACATAAAGCATCTTTTAGTCTTAGAGTACAATCTATAGTTTTTTTCCAATCTTCTATTTCCTTACTCATTTTTGCCTGCTTTTTCAACTTGTGAGAGAGATATGTTATGATCTTCCACTATTGTGGTGGATTTGTCCATTTATATTTGAGTTTTGTTGATTTTTGCTTCATGCATGTTAATGTTAGAGATTCTTACAAGTTTAATGCTGGTAACTCTTTCTTAGCCTTTTATTTTAAATATTCCTGAGTCCTTATGTTTTATGTGATTTTTTGTACAACGCCTATGCTGTTTATTTTTTAAACCCAATCTAACAATTTCTGCCTTTTAACTGAACAGTGAGAACATTTACATTTATTATGATCACTTATATTTGTGATACTTACTTTTGGCCTCGTATTTTATTTTTTCATTTTTGGTTAACCTTTGATCATTGGAGTTTTTGTTGTCATTTGTTTCATTCCATATCTTCATCTGCTTTGAAAATTTTATGTACTACTGCTATTCTGTGTGATTCCTCAAAACTTTAATATGCCTATTTAATTTAACAAAGTCTAAATTTAATATCACCACTGCCTTTGTTAATAGCAAAATAACATTAGAATTCTTTAAACATGATTACATTTCTCCCATCTTCCATAATATGTTTTATCTAGTATTTAAGTTCTAACTTATTTTTCTCCTCCACAGTAACTTTTTTATACAGTCTGCTTGGATGTGCCCACATATTTTCTAGATTCTTCATTCACTTACTACTCTTCCTAGTATCTCAGACTTTGCCCCTGAGCTCATATTTCCAAAGTGTATATTTTATAAATTCTTTTAAAGATACTTTGTTTCTGGTCAACTTTCTTAACTTTCTCTTGTTCATTTATGCTGTGTACTGTAGTCTCTCATTACCTGCAGGAGAGGTACTCCAAGACCCCAGTGGATGCCTGTAAGTACAATAGTATTTTTTATCCTGTGCGTACATATATATTATAACGTTTATTTTATAAATTGGGCATAGCATGAGAATAATAATAATTAATTAAATAGAACAATTCTAACAATATGCTGTAATAATATTGTCATCATCAGTACTGATGCACATTGGAGCCATCTGAAGTAAAATAAGGGTTACTTGAACATAAGCATTGCTGTAATGTGAAAGTCAATTGGCTAATTGAGATAGCTACTGACTAATAAGTGGTTAGTGTTTATAATGTGGCTATGTTGGACAACAGAATGATTCAGTTCCCAAGTGGAACAGAATAGGAAGTCTGGAGATTTCATCATACTATTCATAATAGTGCACAATTTAAAAATTATAAATTGTTTATTTCTGGAATTCTCTCTTTAATAGTTTTAATTTTGAAATATTGACTGCGGGTAACTGTGGAGATCAAAAATTTTAATGACTATATACACGGGTTCTGGACATAAAATTTTCTTCTTTGAGTACTGGAAGATATTATATCACTATTTTTTGTCTTCCATTGTTGACAGTAAGTCATAAGATTCATTTATCTACAAAATCAGTTTTGGAGGATTCTGTCATAATTTCTACAAATACTTAGTAATCTCTGTTTTCATCAGTCTCTTTTAGAAATCCAATTTGATATGTCAGAGTATCTCATTTTTTCTTCCAGGTCTTTTAATATTTTTCATATTTCCATCTTTTTGTGTTGCATGTATGGTAAATTTTTTAGGATTATCTTCTAAATCATGATTACCCTTTAATTGTGTAGCTCTTCAGAGACCTATGCTTTATGCAAAGGTCTTAGTTACTAGTTTGAAAGCCCAGTGCTTAGGTCCTGTTACCCTAGAGCTTGTTGTTAGAAGCAAGTCATAAGGCTATGGACAGGAGTAAATGTTGGAGAGAATCCAAATCTCAAATCAGATTGCTATACTAGTTTTGTTTGTTTGATTTTTGTTCTATTTTGTTTTTATCCCTGAGTATTTCCTTTATTATTATTTTTTAAAATCATTTCAGCCATACATTTTAAAGGGTGGTAGTATTTCTAGATGTTTCATGCAAAAAGGAATTTTCAATGTATTTATCTGTCATACTGCTAGAATTGGAAGTCTAGAGTCTGGATTTCTTTTATATTTGTTCAGATTTTAATAAATACATATCTTGGATTCTCATATCTTTTTGATTTTCAAGAATACAAAACTTTCCACAACCTGTTTTATATACACTTTTTAATGTTTTTTTAATCCAAAAACTCTTTTTTATCTATACTTTGTATCTTAATTTATTAAATTTCTTCCTAATTATACCTCCTACTAACCAGCTCAATGTGGAATATGGGATTTCTTAGATGCCTAATATATGGAGGCAGAGTCTGGGGACTGTATGCACTGACCAATGTCAATTTGTCTGATGCTATTTGCACTAATATTGAATTGGAATTACAAGTAGCAATGCTTTGATGTCTGTGAACATTCCCCTAAGTGAAAATGTATAGATAGACAAAATAAGGATACATTTATATAAGGATATAATCCTCTAAGTGTTAAAGAACTATGGTATAATGCAAAATAAACTTTATGGAATGACAAATCCCTCCCTTGTTTAGAAATTATCACTCACTGGTAGATGTACCATTTTGGGAGACCATAGAGGCCTTGGAAAACTGTGAGGAGACATCTTGTACCTACTACTGCTTTGTGACCCCCTCATATCAGGTTCAGGTTCTATCGCCTTTGTTTCTTTGTTTATTTATTTTTTCTGGTATTGGGGATGGGGTTGCACCCAGGGCCTGGAACATGCTAGGCCTTACTCTACCATGGGGCTGCCCCCCCACTTTAGACCATTTTTTATTTTGAGACAGGGTTTCACTAAACTGTGCAGATTGCCTCTGGCTTCAAACTTGCAATCTTCCTGCCTCAGCCTTTTTAGTAACGGACTACAGGTGTGCACCACCCCGCCTGGCATATCCTTTGTTTCTGAAAGTGTCTATGGTCCCTCTCCACTATGCCAAGCTCACTTTAGATGGTATATTAGCTTCCTATCAATGTAATAGTCTTCCTTTTTGACAATGTCTCCCTCCACCAATTTACAATGTGGATTCATAATGCATCTATTTAGAGAAAGAACTTCAACTGATTGTAAGCTCTTAAAAATAACATTTTTCTTCTGTCTTTCATAATTTGTATCACATTGCTATGGCAGATGCATGGTATATATTATTTGAGTAAATGAAGGTATATCTATTTTTTGGCTACATCGTGAGTGAGCTATCATAGAAACTCATACCTAGAGACTATTTTGAAAGTGAATTTTACATCCTTAAATGAAACTGTCTTAGCCCTAATGGTCTATCATTTCAAAGAGTTTGAATACTTAGCAACCATTTAATGTATGGATTATTGACCTATTCACTCTTATCACAGATGCTTTGAGCTGTCCAAGTCTGCCAACAGAAATCTGTTTTACAGACTTGAAGATAAATGACTTGGTAGTTTTTAATGGTTGTGTTATGGATGACTATGCCCTTAAATGATAGCTTAGTAGATTAACAACTCAGTGGATGCATTATTTCACTTTTGTATGCATTTTAGTGAATGAATGTATGTCTAAAGTGGTTCAAGTCAGATGAAATAATCATTTACTGAACTTCTACTTTGTATTTAGCACTGTTTAAGCACTTGAGTGAGGGTAGAGTGGGGATAGAGATCAACTTTAAGAAGCACAACAACCACCACAACAAAATGTATACAATAAAAATGTCAAAGTAAAATAGCAAACATCCACAATGGGTCCTTTCTATCAGGACAGACTCATTTTTATATCAATTAAGCACTAATAAATGATCTCAAAATTGTTACTTCTAAGGTTTATACAACTAGTTTTCACTGGAGTGTTTGCACAGGCACATTTGATTGTACTGTAAGAGCGTCTTATTGTTTATGAAACATAACAGCATTTGAATAATTAAGACATATAGGCAGCAAGGACAGTAAGAGTGGTAATTGGGGTCATAGTTTAAAAAATCAAACAAATAAATTTGTCAAATGTTGTCCTATGTTCATTTTCTTCCTAGCAAGCAATGCCAAGTCTAATGAATTTCTTGGAAAAGGGGAGCCCTGTCAATTTTTGAGAAGGTGTTTATAATGGTTAAGAACGTGGGCATTGTTATCAAACAGGCTGCATTCTGAATATCCAATTTTTCAGTTACTTTTAACATGAAGCTTGGCAAGTTATTGAATCTGCCTGGAAATTTCATTACTCATCAAATGGGTGTAACAGCTACTTTGCCATATAGTTACTTTACCAGACGGATATAAGTGGCTGGCACAGACCTTGCACACTCAACATATTAAAAAAATAGTAACAATTATTCCAGTTATTTTTTGGTCCTGGATTTTTGTGTGTGCTCTGACTGTAAAAACTGAACATTGTCATTTACTCTTAGAGAAAAAGTGCTTGAATAAGAGTATATTTCTAAAAGTTAATGTGAACTTTGAAGACAAAGTGGACTTAGGTGGCAGCTGGCAATTTCAATTGAGAAAAGAAAGCCTGTATGACAAGTTGGTGAAAATAGGAGATAAAAATTTGTCGTTGGTAACTGTGGAAAGGAAGGATTATTGCTTTGGTTTCCCCATTAGGCCAACAAGACTGCTCATTGAAACCATTTTAAAAGAGAGAAAAACATTACCAGAAAGCATAGAACAGTTTGGTGTTTTCAGCCTGACATTTCCTACAGAAATAATTACATTTGCATTTTAATACCTGAAAAAATATTTTAGGACAAAAGGGTGATGCAACTGTACTGAGAAAGAGAATAGATGTGATATTTCCAAAAAAAAAAAAAAAAAAAAAAAAAAAAAAAAAAAAAAAAAAAAAAAAAAAAAAAAAAAAAAAAGCCCCAAACACCCAAACTAAGAAATATCATTTATTTCATTATTGTCCTTCTTTGTATCTCTGTGGATTACTGTTATTACTACTGACTTCCCAAGATAGTTTTCTTGGCTCTTTGGCCTTCATGACTGTTATTGTGACTTATGGCAAGTCAGAAGTCACAGCAATTCACATAGTGTGGAAGGTAAAGTGAAGAAAGTCTTTATTTCAGCATTAGTGCATTTTACTTGCACAAAATGAAAACATTTGATAAATACAAATAAATCTTGGAGGAAGAAGTGACAGGGTGATAAAAACAAGTTTTCCTCATGCCCTTCTGAGAGCAGCAGAAGACCCCACTCATGGGACGTGGGCTGTTGTGCCCACAACATCCAGAGCTGCTCAGCCTGGCTTGGCTCTAAGATTTCAAATCCAGCTGTCAGCTTACATTTTCCATTTGGCAAGGTGGCCTTGCGATTCATTGCCAGTAGCCTGCCCCTGGAGGGCTGGTTAATGAGGTTTGAAGTTTCATTTAAATTCTCCTTTTAAAATCCTTTTATTTCCATGAAGATGAAAGTTTCCAGATAAGCTTAGCTGGAGCACATTCCACTTCTCTGAAGTTTAAGAATGGCAAAGGGAATGTGGGTGCAAATGCAGGGACTGCGTCTGATTCAACTGGGTGGGACTGCCCAAGTGTTACCTGCAGAGATGTTCTTTTAGGTGGTATTGATTTACCTCAGGCATTTAGAGGGCTTATTTCTTCAGGTGGGCTGGTCCATTACCTCCTCAGGGTGCAAGTCTACTCTCCATTAGTGCTAACGTGAAGGGTGTACTTGCTGAATCATGAGTGAACAGACTTGTGTGAGAGCAAGACTGGGCTTGTCAAAAGGAATCAGCTGGGGTAGGAGGAATCTCTCCCGGAATGGTGGCAGATGTATTCTTGCAAGAACATATACATGTCTTGAAATTTTTGTTTCTGTCCTTAGAAGCAGATTAGGGAGACTTTCTAGGACTATTCAATGACAAGTGTTGAGCATGTAAATTTTCACCTGACCCTCACATATCAGCAGGTTTGTTGTTGTTAGATGCTGCCACATTGGGTCTGACTCATAATGACTCTCATAAGGTTTTTGATGGCTGATTGTTTCGGGATTCTTATATCTATCTCCCATTTTTACAGTGTGGGGGTTCAAACCCAGGTCCTCAGAGAGTATGGAGCAGCACTCTACCAACTGAGCTAAACGCCATGCACTTTCAAACTGCCAGGAAAGCAGGAATCAAAGAACAAGGAAGATGTTATAAAACAGCTGGTTTCTGCCAAGCACATGAGTAAGAAGGCAAGACAGGAGGCACCGTGAGCACAGAGGTGGCTTGTTGCAGCAGAAAGCTTCTGACCTTGATGGAGCAGTGACTCTTCCTCAGCCCTGCAGAGCACAAGAATTCCAAGTTTCTTACTAAGTAATAATTTGTCCCTGTTGGAGTCTCTGAAAAAGCAGTTTATATAGATGCTTCTTTTTTGAAAAAGTTAGAAAGTTTGAACAAGAAAGAGTAGGAGGGTCTGAAGCAAAATTTTAGGTTTCAACACCTTGGGCTTCATTATAGCTTAGCTGGTAAGTGACTGTATTTTCCTGGGATGTTTGCTTCAACCTTGAATTTACCATGTCAGCTAATTAATAAATTCTACCAACACTGATGAGCTAGTTGATTTCTCTTTAGCTAAAACAGACTCTTCAGACTATGAGGCTAATTATGGCCAAAATCATACTAGCCTTAAACACTAGGTGAGGGCTTTTAAAGCATGTTTTCATCTACCTGCATCAGAATCAAGTGGAGTATTTGCAAAAATGCACATCCAGTTTCAGATCTGCTATGTTGTTGTTGTTTGTTGTTGTTAGGTACCATTGAGTCGGTATCTGACTTATAGTGACCCTATGTACAACAGGTGAAACACTATTGTCAGTGCTTTTCTGTTCTTCATAGGGTTTTCAATGGTGGATTGATTTTTGGGAATAGGTTGCGGGGTTCTTCTTGCAAGCCTACAGCACCTGGCGTTCCCAGGTAGTCTCTCAAACAAGTACTAACCAGGCCCAACCATGCTTAGCTTCCAAGACCTGACAGGATCAGATGCCACAGTGGTATGGTTACTGGCTAGATCTGCTATATTAGAATTTATTGCACACACATGTACACACACACACACAAAACACCCTAATGAATACTAATGTTTGAGAACCATTACTTTTGTTAATATTTATCAATTTTTCAACTGTAGGTGGGCAATATTCATAGAAGTACATCTCCCCTGCATACCATTTGTCCTAAATAAGGTGAAGTGCAAACATATGGTAGCAGTAACCCTTATTCTCATGGCCTCTGAAAAACCTGGAAATAGAAATATTATACTTTCCCAGGAATTCAGGTTGAAACTATAAATTTTAAATACATCATAATAATAATAATAATAATAATAATAATAATATTCTTCCAAATACTAGGCCTAACAAATATATATCAGTAGATTAAATAGTCATTTTGAAAAATTCTTAAAAAATACCTTTTTCATCTATATTTACTATTGTTACTATTTATAGTGTAATATATCAACCTAAGGAAAAAGCAATTAGAGAACAATGATATGTATTTGGGAATATCCAAGTATTGCAATGGGACTTGCAATGGGGATATACATGTTGTAGAAAAAAACTATGGGCATATTCAAAGAGGTTAAGGCAAGGAAAAAAATTTAAAGATAAAATGTAGACTATACCAGATATTCTGAGACAAAATCCTTGACCACAGTGGTAAATGAAAAGAATGATATCAGTCTGAGGTTGAACAGATAGTTGTTGGGCAGATGTCCTTTTTTTTTTTTTTTTTTTTACTATTGTTGTTGTTGTTGTTAGGTGAGGTCTAGTCGGTATCTGACTCATAGCGACCCTACACATAACAGGCGAAACACTATTGTCAGTGCTTCTCTGCTGTTCATAGGATTTTCACTGGTAGATTGATTTTTGAGAGTGGGTTGCCAGGTCCATCTCCCAAGCCTACAGCACCTGGTGTTCCCAGATTATCTCCCATCCAAGTAATAACCAGGCCTGACCCTGCTTAGCTTCCGAGATCTGACAGGATTGGATGCCACAGGGCTACGGCTGCAGACATTTATCACTATTAGTGTATTTTAGTTGTACAAAGTAAGGGATTTCTGCATGGATGTTCTTTTAGAAGTACTCTCTGTATAATGTTGAGGTGGCCTTTGTGCAAGCTTATGGTTTTCGCAGAGTATTTGTATTAGTTACTATCAAGCAGTCACGTGTAAGAAGCCTTCCTTCAGAACTTCCCAGCTTTATTTATTTATTTTTTATATGGTTGGCACAAGTGACTCCATTTTGTTTCTAACAACTTTAACATTTCTTTACAAAAAATATCAACAGTCTTCCATTTATATTGACTTTAAGAATTTGAATAGTGCTTTGGTCTTTCTTAGAACTACATTGTAGAGCTATATGATCATAACATATAATATGTGTGAAGCATGAAACAGTTGTTATCATGCAATGATGCTCAGAAAATAAATCCTGAGTTTCTTCCCTTTATTCTCTTTTATCTCCTCCTCTAAATGGCTCCAGGAATTCATATTGACTTTGTGGCAACCACCTTTTATATTCATGATTTCCTATTTAAGCTACAGATACTCTATTTATCCTATTTAGAACATTGGAGATAATTTTTTATTTTATGCAGTGCTGGGAATCAAATCCAGAGCCTTGTACGAGCTAGGCAAGCACACATCTTCTAAGGTACATCTCTAGCCCCATATTGGAGACAATTGAAGGTAGCAGTTGGCCCCCATGTAAAAGCATCTTCCTTACTGACTTGGCCCTTCATGTACTCTTGGAGAAGTGTTTCCTTCCCACTGCGTCACTGCTCTCCACGTGGTCAATGGAGAAAGGAAAGAAGATAAGTGTAGGAAATCCTTCTACAGAAAATTACAGACTCCATTTCTCTTTTGTCCCAAATGGGAAAAAAGTTGAGAAAATGAATGAATGAAGCTATATTTGATTATCAGTATAATGTAGCTTTGAATAAAGATTTTAACTAGATGAAGGCACCTTCATTTTTCTCTTGGGCTGACATTATTCCTGCCCCAGATTAAATATCTTTGCACTTGCATCAATTTGCTAGAATATCCTAATTAAGCAGCTCTGATGACAAGGTTTGGGAAAAAGCATTATCCACTACCTTCACTTCCATGTATATGATGATATATAATCACATTGGAGTGCCTCAAGAGGTACAGAGGGTGCATTTTCTTTGCTGGGACAATCCTTGCTTAGTTTAGCAATGATACTATGTTTCACTTCCTTTACTGCTACTACACAAACTCATGAAAGTTGATATTTAATTTTAGAGATCATTTTGAAGTATTACTGAATCATAATCTTAATCCAGAGTATAGATCATTGGAAGAATGCTATTGATATAACTGAATCAACATCCACATCTATATTATAAATAATTTTAGCCCTATATCTTGTGCTTCTTTTGAATCTTCTAAATTTTTTGGAGCAGAATTGTCCGGATCACACCTTGAAGCACATCTATCTCTATCACACACAGTCTTTGTTTTTTTTGTGATCTCTAATTTATGTTTTGGAAAATCCTATTAAACTAGACTTGACAGGGCAAACAATAGCAATTTGCCTTTTCTGTTGATTGCAAATGTGACTTTAGGTTACCTGAGCACAAATAGTTACTTTTCTTCAGTTTGAGCTATACTGGGATTTTAAATGTAAAAAATAAAGAAGTCAATTTAATTTACAATGCCATTTGTTTTTCAAACAAAAATAAAACTAAATAAAAAATAACCCAGGGAGTTTGGGAATTGATGTGTCTTATTCTCTGAATTTGAAGTTACAGTTTGTGGCCAATATGACTTTAAAGTTAATTTAAAGTTAACATTAAGAAATTAAAGAAATATGGCAAAAGAGACCCAGAACATTGAGGAAATTCTGATTCTGATGCCAATTTTATACTTAGTTAATCTTGGGATTCTATATTTTTGCCAGAAGCTAAATGTAGTGCAAAAGTCACAGAGGTTAAAAGCTGAGTGTGGAACTAGAAGTTAATGCATAGACAATATGCCTGTATAAAAGGGATTCATAGAACATATGAATTTCATATGGTTTAGGATGGTTACTTCTGCAACCTACTGCTCTTGAAGTCAATAATGAATTGATAGAAATGTGAGGTGTCAATACTATTTGGGAGGACTAAGACCACTTATCACATAATTTATGCTTGCTGCAAGCTGCTAGTATCAGAGCACCACTTGAATGGTATCAACTTCAATGACAGGAGTCTTGATCTAGAGGTGGAGGGAATGAATCCA
The DNA here is from genome assembly GCA_007922755.1 of Pedetes capensis. Taxonomy (NCBI): domain Eukaryota; kingdom Metazoa; phylum Chordata; class Mammalia; order Rodentia; family Pedetidae; genus Pedetes; species Pedetes capensis. Next base: position 19,785 of record VMDO01004362.1, read on the forward strand.
GGGAAGGCATGTCAATCAGAAAAGGAAGGAAAGAAATGAAAAAAGGAGGATGCAAATACTATTTGAGTAGAAATTTCAAAATAATGATTATTCAAAAGTTACTTGAGTAAATATTAATGAATGCAGAAGTCTATAACAGGTACTTCCCACTAATAAATTAATAAATTTGATTATTACTCTTTTTATCACTATACTTCTAATGTTGTTGATAATCACAGGAGAATTTCCTTATGAATCTTCAAAAAATATATTCAAAATCTCCTTGGCATCAGCCTGATCCACAATTTCTGTTTGTTTTTTCCTTGATTCTTGATCTAAACTCTATTTGCTTACCAGAATATGAAAACTCATGGTGACTCCATGATTTAGGTCATTATTTCCCTACTGCCTACTCCAGTGTCTGGCATGTAGTTGGTTAGATGTTAAAATTACTGAATCATTTTATATTGAAAGACAAAATAAGAAGGCTTACTGAAACACTGCCCGTTCTTCTATACACAGCTGGGATGTCGTGACCTCTTTTTTCAGTGAAAACTCTAGGGTTCATTGCCAGGTATACATTGCACTCTATGCACACATACCTCTGCCACATGGACTGCCTCCCTAATTGCACTGTTTCTCCATCTCAATCTAGCCAGTCCTGTTCAATGACTATTAATGAATGAAAGATTAAATAAAGAGTGGAAGCAACATAAAGAGCTCATGAGCGATTTCATTCGGTCGTTCACAGTGCCCTCCTTTTACTGCGTATGATACTCAAGGGCACAGCCAGCATCTGCCTGTGGCTCTAGTGTTTCTTAGTATTTTATGCAGGTTTTATCCAGATGTTAAAACTGTTCTCTTGAGTTTAATGATGTTGGACTTGTTTCATCTAACCCCAAGAGGAGGGCTCATGGTAACAAGTAACCTTGTGAGAAAGAAGATCTGGGAGTTAAATCCAGAATACGTTGCAACCATTCCAAGCCAAACTGTTACTAAAGTAGGGGAAATGTTGTATTGGGGATAAAGTGTCCTCTTAAGTGTTCTCACCTCTAGTAGGAAAAATTCAGTTTCCCTGGAAGATATGTCATCACTTTTCCCTTCTTGAGACTTTAATCTCTGTATCACAGTGGAAATGGAGCTGAAGATCAAAGATGCAACACAAATTACTGGGGCATGTTTTGAACCCTGCTTGTGTGGTCATCAGAATATCTAGGAGCAGGAGTTAGCTGGCAGCAGATGGAGAGCTGTGGGAGTGTCAGAGGAACTGCAGGGAAGGCTGGTGAAATTATCCGAACACAGAATGGTGATTTTGATACTGTGTTCTACCACCAAGCACAGGCTATTAGCCGTAAAAAATCAATTTTCTTTGATAGTGTCTCTATGTCCCCTACCTCTTCTCTGAAATTTAGGTGATGACCGAAGTAACTTCAGACGGTATAGTGCGTGGCATGTTATCTGTTTGTTGCATTTAGCTGCTCTGGACATTATAAAATCAATAGAATATAATGCTGAAACCAAATTTCAAAATGGATACTGTATTTTTCCTATCTCTCTTGTAATTTCAATCAGATAAGGTTTTTTGTTTCTTGTCCAAAGCTGTATGGTGAGCATTCACTTTCTTGCAAAAGGCTAAGTATAATATGTAGATAATCTTTAATGTAATCGCCACATATTTATTTAGTTCATAAATGTGCAAAGTGCACACAAGACACTGTGAAGGAAACAGTTTGTATTAGTCACAGCTCCTGCACCCTTCCTCTCACTGCAGTTTACTCTTGTGGGTTATAATGTTCTTGCTCCTTTTTCAATTTATGAGCTCATCTTTTTTTTGTATAAAATTAACATAATTCCATTACCAACAAATTGGAAACAGGAGTAAACATATTGTCCATAAAGTTACCACCCTGATAACAAGACTACTAGAATTTTTGGTGTGTTTCCTTCTAGTCTTTTTTCTGGGCGCCTTTCATTGTTACAATGTGTGCATATGCTTATGGCTTCTTTACATTTTATGTTACATTATAGACATTGTTTATAAGGTAATCTTCAACATTTTAGTTGTGGTGAGTCACAATAGTTTGAAGAAGAAATGAGAAGTAATTAAATAGTCTCTTGTTTTTCTACCATTAGTGGCAGCAGGGAAGTAATGAAGAGAGCCTGGGTTTTGGCAGAAATTGGGCTTGAAAGTAGTCTCAGTATTTTGTTTTTTTTTTTTCTTCTCTGAGTGCAAGGCAAGTTATTTCTCCTCTTTGAGCCTAAGTTTCCATATCTATATGATCTGCCAAGGGTTTAGTGAATATGTGATCTGGAACTGGCAACTATTATTTAGATTCCTTCTGATTTTTCCATAATAAAAAATTAATATGGAGCATCTTTTTACATATATCAAGTCCAAAATTTCTGTCATTTTCTTTGGTAGATCTCCTAAGTGAAACTTCAAGTTGATCCAATTAAAGGGTCTTGACTTAATTTATCATGCCCCTTTACAAAAGAATTTACTAATTTAAAACATACTATCAAGGTACGAGAGAACTTGGTTTCATTTTTTATTTTTCAGGTGAACTTTATAGTCATCTTTTATATTCCTGCGAATACAAAGGAAATTTTAATTGTAATATTCAGCCTTCTGAACATCAGATAAATTACATTTGTTCATTTCTTAAAATATTTTCTATTTTCATAAGCTTATATATTTTTCTGTATATCCCATGTTTCTCATCCAGATGCACGAAGTATTATGTGTGTTATTGTGACTGGAAATATACATATATAATAGTAATTGTAGATTGTATAAGTGTAGATAATTGTATCATATATATCATACATCTGTATTTTCAATTTCCTTTACTATTCATATCTATTATTTCTGATTTTGCATCATTCTTTTTTTACCAGGCAGAATTTTTAAGCCAATATAAGTAGTGATAAAAATAACAAGCATCCTTATTTTATCTCAGTATAAAAGGTATCCTTCCAGGATAACATTTCCCAAACTGTTTTCTGAGGGGACTAATGCTTTGAACAACAACAAAAAAAGTTCCATTCTGTTGAGATTTGCAATTCACACTATCATATCACATTTCTAAGAAGTCATGCTGTTAAAATATGTTTAACTTTATTCAACTCAGCATTTCCTATACTTATTTGGATAAAGAATTCTCATCCCCACTTCTCCTTTTTTTTTTTGTTTTTTAAAGAACTGTATGTATTAACATTTTAGGGAACAGTGTGCTTAGGAACTCTCATTTGGAAAAAAAATATCTCAATGAAATGTAATGTTGGCATTAATTTGAAAACATTTTATTAATAATGTCAAGGAAATAACCATTTATTCCTTTTAAAAATGTTATTAGCAGGAATGAGAATTAAGTGTCTTAAGTATACATTGAACAATTTAGTTTTTGTTATTTAGCCCACTGGTATGATATGATAAAATGTTCCTGAATATTGAAACTTTTTAAAAATCCTGGAATAAAGCCTTGGAATTAGTTCATTATTTTTTAATATGCCAATGACTATCTTTGAAAATATTTTATAGTACTTAGGATTTTGGCATCTATATTCATAAATGAAATTAGTCTATGATTTTTCACTTTTGCATCTAACTCTGTTAGATTTTGGTATTGAGGATATATATTTCTCATCAAATGAAATGAGTACTTTCTTATCTTTTGCTCAATAGAGTAACTGTTTATATCTAGCATGGGAATTCTTTGCTCCTAGAATGTTTGAAATAATTCACTGGTTAATGGGCTGAAGCCTTTTGTAAGGGATTTTTTTTTATTGGAAATTTTTAATGTATACCTTAATGTGATTCATTCTGACATGCTTTTCATTGTGGCGTTTACATATATGCATTTTGATGTACATTATTCATATAGGTTCCCCCTTAGCCTCTTGTATGCTTCCCCCTCCCACCCTCCCCATCTAAGTCTTCTCTATCATTTACTTGGTAATATTTTTCTATATGTCTTTGGGTTCCAGTTCTGTTTAAGATAGAAACTTTTCCTGTAGTGAACTTTGCTTTTATCTTGTCAGAACAATTGCATGCATTTTCTAGACCATTTATATTGACACCATTCTTAGCTTTTTTTTTCCATTTTATTTTGATCCAACCTTTGAATAGGATTTTTCCTTTTTATAATTTTGCTTCAGCTCCCACATGTGAGTGAGAACATGTGGTGTTTCTCTTTCTGAGCTCATGTTCGTTCACTTAAAATAATTTTCTCTAATGCCATCCATTTTGCTGCGAATGACCTTATTTCATTTTTCTTGATTGCTGAGTAGTATTCCATTGTGTATATGTACCATAGTTTTTTATCCATTCTTCAGTGGAAGGGCACTTTGGCTGATTCCATATCCTTGCTATTGTGAAAAGTGCAGCATTGAACATGGAGATGCAGGTGTCTCTGTGGTATGATGATCCATCTTCCTTTGGGTAAATTCCCAGTAGTGTTATAGCTGGGTCATATGGTAGATCTATTTTCAGGGTTTTAAGATATCTCCATATTGATTTCCATAGTGGTTGGACCAATTTACAGCTCCACCAACAATGTAAGAGTGTTCCTTTTTCACCGCAACCTCACCAGCATTTGTTGTTATTTGTTTTATTGATCTTGGCCATTCTTACTGGTGTAAGGTGAAATCTCAGAGTTGTTTTAATTTGCATTTCCCTAGTGGCTAGGGATACTGAGCATTTTTTCATGTGTTTCATGGCTTTATGGACCTCTTCATTTGAGAACTGTCTACTCAGTTCCTTTGCCCACTTATGTATTGGGTTATTTGTTTTTTGGGGAGTTTTTTCTTGAGTTCTTTATAAATTCTAGTAATTAGACCTTTATCTGATGTATAAAATGCAAAGATTTTTTCCCATTTTGTGGGAGTTTCCTTGATTCTGTTAATTGTTTCTTTTGCTATGCAGAAGCTTTTTAATTTCATGTAATCCCATTTATCTATTCTTGTTGCAATTTCTTGAGCAATTGGAGTCCTATTAAGGAAATACTTTCCTATGCCTATATGATGGAGTATAAGGGATGTTTTTAAGAACTCTATCAATAATTTCCCCAGTGCTCTTGTTTTCTTTTTATTGTAGTCAATTTTGGTAATTAATATTTTTTCAGAGAGTGATCTATTTTGTTGAGATTACATAATTTATTTTCTTATAGTCATTCATAGTATACTTTATGATTTTCAAGTATTTTTCACAACTATGTTTTATAGCTTCCTTTTTTAAAATTGGCTACTTTTGCCTCTTTTTAAAAGAGCCAGTGATTAAATTTATTAACTCTATTGTTTCTCTCTTTTTAATATCTGATTCTCTCTAATTTCTAAAGGGCTACAACTTGCTTTTCCTGAAAATTACTCTCCTAAAATCTTAATTTGAATAGTTTTCCTCTTTTTCTTTAGCTTTTTAAACAATAAGAACATTTGGCCATAAATTTACCAATGGGGGTATCTATGAATTCTGTAAGCTTTTACCATGAATGAGGCAATATGTTTTATTATTATAAAATAAACCTTTGTTGTATTACTAAGCTGGCTTATTGATGACCTCAGGAAACATCTCCTAAATGGGCTTGAGACTTGTGGTTCTGTCATACATTTTTTTCTCCTTTTAACTAGTAGGTTTAATAGTCTGAGATAATTGTTTAGAAGCAAGATATGCTGAAATTACTGAGCCCCTTATAAAATCATGGCTTCTTACCTGCTCAGAGAGGGGAAGTAGATACAACCTTCAAAGTGTTATATTTATTTAACAAATATTAATAAAGCAATTATTATGTTTTAAGTATCATTTAAAGCATCTTGTGGATATTAATCAAATAGACCTTATAACAACCTTGTGAAATAGATACTATTTCCACCTTTCCTGACAGGGTAATCAAGGGACTGAGAGACTAGTAAGAGCCAGGACTTGAACCCAGTGAGTCTGGCTCCAGAATTCAGTCTTAATCATTTCATTATGCTGCTTTTCTGTTTTGAAATTTTGCTTGTTTGTTCTTTTAACATAAATGTCTTCTTAAATAACCAGGAGCAACCTTTCTCACTTTGTACCCCTGTTCAGATTTTAGAAAATGTTATAATTGTGTGTCACTATAGAATTTGATACCTATCCCAGGGAAGTAATAAAAGGAGTCCATACACTCCCATCTTTTTTTCGCTGTATGCTGGAATCACTTCCTTCTTATTTCCTTGTGAGGTCTATCAGTAGGCACAATCTATTTGTGCCCATCCTCATTGCCAGGCCAGTTGCAGAGTCCAGAGTGTTCAGATCATTGAAATCCCCCACCATTGACAGAGGGTTGTAAATAAGATGGGTGATACCTACAGAGTCCTTGGCATTATATTAGGTAGTAAATAAAAGGTGAAGAAGTACTGACATGTCTCGCTTCTTGATATTCTATAATTTCTGTCTCAAACTGATCAAAAGAATCAAAGCAAGGTATGGTTTGGAGGAACATGTGGCTCCAAGAACAGAGGTCTGAGTACAGGAAACAGTGAAGAGGCTCAGGGGAATTCTGTGCTTCTTGCCCTTTGGGATCCTGGGCTGCTCCAAGAGGAGTGTCCTGTGAGTCACCACTTGCAAGTCAGAGAGCCTACTCTTACAACCATCAGTGGAGATTTGAAATTATATAAAGTTGGCGGTTTGTTCTCTGACCAGGGCAACAAAGCACCTGAGTAACATCTTTCCCATCTGTCTTTTCACTATTCTTCAGTTTTAGCTGCTCTGAAGGAAATACTTTATTTCACTAAGGTTCTCCTTAGCAACTCCCCAAAACAAATTTTATATATGAATGGAAATTCCCTAGGCCAAAGTCTGAAATCTAAAATGTCCTAAAATTCAAAATTACTCAAGCACCAACATGACACTGTAAGTGGAAAATCCCACACCCAACCTCACATGACAAGTTGCAGTCAAAACACAGGTGCACTAAAAATACTGTATAAAATTATCTTCATCCTATATCTTTATGTATAGGCAAATATTCCAAAATCTAAAAAAATTCTATAATCTGAAACTTCTGGTGTGGAGCTTTTTGGATAAAGATCCTCAACCTAAATATACCTTTTAGTGTGTATTTACTTTGAATCATGCCTAATATAGTCTTTAAATTCTATAATGAACACCAAGAAAACTATTTGAGTTTATATGCACTGACTTCCTCATTGACACAGTTGTTTTCAAGAAGACAGTTTAAATTTTTTTCTAGTGAATGAAGGTTTACTTTAAACATATTATTTTTAGTTTTAGTGCATTGTGTCCAAAGACTTGTCCTATTTTTCTCTTTGTATATATATATATGTACAAAGATATATATAAGATATATATATATAAATATATAAAAGATATATATATCTTTTATAAATATATAAAATTTTATAATTTTATATTATAATTTATACAATTTATATAAATTTATATATAATTTTATATAATAAAATTTATTATATATAAATATATAAATTTTATAAATATATAAAAGATATATATATATAGAAAACAAAAGATCTATATCTATATCTATATCTATCTATCTATCTATCTCTCTATATATATATCTTTTGTTTTCAATGTTGGTGTTTGATTTAGGAACCTCACGTGGCTTTTTGTTGTGAATGGAGCATTGATACCAACATCAGCCCCAACAACAGCAATGTGTAACATACCTGGGATGCTGTTTCATATTTAGCTAATCCATCTCTACATCAATTGCTAATTTGATATGAGCATTCAGCTAAGAATCAGAGCATAAAGTTTTATCTTTCCCCCAAATAGTTTCAGTTTTTATTAGGTCATTTGTTTAATTTTAGATTTACCTGTCATGTTTGACATCAAGTTACATATCAGCTGTAACAATTAGAAGCTCATATTACATAATATGAGTCATATATGTAAATTACATCATAGTTCTCTGTGAATTTTCATATCTTCTTAATTATCTTACTTTACAGAGAACCATTCCTCCATTTCAACGGTTTGACCATTTCACTTGCATCCTTCAGTTCTTCATGACACCTAATTTCTGAACTGGCATGCCTTTATTGGACTAGAATAGAACAGACAAATAATTGTCCTATTATTCTTCTGGCTAAAGATCAGTGCAAGCATGATTCCAGCAACATTTGAGTACCATTTTCCTACAGCAGAAGTTCTGAAACATTAGCAAGGATTAGAATCACCTGGGGGTGGCAAGGATTGTGACAACACTGTTTACTTCCACCCTCAGAGTTTCTGATCCTGCAAGTCCAGTTGGCACTCAAAAATGTGCATTTTTACTACGTTCCCAGATGATTCTGATGGAGCTGGTCCCAGGCCGAACTTTTGAGTATCACTGCTATAGAATCTTGTAAGAAACAAGTAGAACCTTTGTTCCCATATAAAGTAAATGTGCATTGTTAAACTCAACAAGTCCTAAACGGTCTCAACCAGTGATCTTGACTGTAAGTCTAAAAATATTTTTTTTTCTTCTCCAATAACAAGCACTCCTCAGAATCCATCTTCCTGGCTTTCTGTCTTAGTCTGGAGGAAGTTATCTTTCTCCGAGAGTTGGGAGCACCACTATGCATAGCCAGTGCTTTGGCATGCTGTATTCCTGTGGCAGGCAACATTTGAAATAAACAGACTCTTGCTCTCTCACACACCGCAAAAGAACTTTTCTATACTTTGATCTGGTTTCTTGCTTACAAGAGTGTGATAGACAAGAGGAAAGCAGAAATGGTGCAGCAATGATGTCTGTTCCTAGAAGCCAAAAAGAACAAGTAAGCACAACTGAGGCTGTCCTGGCTTTTGCAGAATTCCTTTGAATCTCTATTTCCTCTAGATGTGCACATTGTTTTGATGTTCAGATTATATGATTTTGTCTTGTTTCATGTTCTGTTGTACTAGATAAAGAAGAAGAATTCATATTCTTTTGGGAGTCTTCTTGCTTTATGACATATAAATTAAAAATTCCTTGAATTTTATGGAAAATTAGAAAGAGTTCCCCATCCCAGTCAATTCTGGGTCATCAATAAATAAGATTACGAAGAAAAACCTTCAGGTTAACAAAATAAAAGCTTCTTTAAAATACTTAAGAATAGATCTTCCAATCACTCTAGGTAGGCCATTATAGTGTTGATTCATCTGAACATTGGTGAAATTCATTATTTTGTTTTGCACAAATCCTTAAAACATAAGTGCATTTATTTTCTGGTCTCAAAAGAGGAGGAACAGGTTAGATGTCTCTTTTTGCTAATATAAACACCAATTAAATCATACTTTTAAAGAGAAAACAATTTGAGATTTTTTAATGGGTCTACTTTCTTATCCTGTTAATGTGTTTCTTCTTTTTGTCTTCATGATCTCCTTAAATATTTGTAGGCATTTTACAATTTCTCCTTTAATAACAAATTTGACTGCTTAGTTGCTATGTTAGGCAGTGTTCTAAACACTTCACATGTCATTACATTCTTTACCAAATTAACAAATACACATTATTGAAGCCTCATAGGTTTCCAAAAGAATTAATCATTTTCCATAAGGATTCAGACGCTTCTCTCAAGTGAACAGAAATAACTCTTCTTGGTCATTATTCCTTGTTTTCATCTTGTAAGGTTCTCTGGAAATTGATTTTTGATTTGCACCAGTTGTTTTAATATTCTAGTGTTTTCCAATTCTGTCAGTATTAGTAGCTTCAATGAATATTGCAATTTATCCCAACATTCAGGGATATTCAATATGCTAATTAAAAGATGCCAATAATCAGGAGACATTAAATTTCTTTTAGGGTCCCACTTAAATATAACACAAAGAATTCTAACAGAAAAGAAGTAGATGATAACAGATATAGAAGCAGTTGGCAGAAATTATTTAAAGGACCACTAGATATCATTCTGGAAGATTAGCAAAATAATACCCTCCAGAACAGAAAAGTTTGACTGTTGATAATTGTTGGAAAAATTTGTGCTGAATATAGAGGTTTATTCATCCATTCGGCCATTTAGGCAATACACTTGCCTGTGTCCAGGGTCCTGTGCTGAAACTGGAGCACAGTGATGAAGATGTGGCTCTTGTCCTTGAAGAATAAGGTCCCAAAAGGAGGGAGGTTGTTTACAACACTCTCCTCCTCCCTGCATTTCAAAAATTCTGAGAATAATGACAAGTCTTGTGCACTTAAAATGCCAATGAAGGGCATTTTCACTTAGGATGTTGTACCTGAGGGGCAAAAAAAGAGAGAACTGTTCCCAGGTAAGGTACCTTTTTCTAGTGAGGTTCATGATGGGATCACATGTGAAGAACCTAGGTGATTGTGGGAAGGAGTGACAAATGGTGTGACCCATGACACTCAGTTCTGTCAGGGACTTAGGAGGCTAAAAAGAGCCCCTCTTCCAATCTGGAGTAGATCTAGAATTGAGAACCAGAGGGTGAGGGTGACCCAGTCCTAAGGGAGAGAACCAAATCTGGTCTCAAGTGGTTATGGCCCTGAGGTCACAGAACATCTGGTATTAGAAGTGGATGAGCGTGGTTCTCACCATAGGCTGAGGCTCCCACAGTCACCCCCTATGCAAACAAGGTTCAGGGCTCATTGCTGCTTTCATCTAATAAAACCTCTGTCTACAGCCTTCTCTTAATATGTTCAGTGGGACTATTCTGAAGGGGAGAATTTATCAGGCTGGATGACAGCCTCATCATCTCTGAAATAAAGCAACCTCAGTTCTGCTGCAGGCAACTCTGGCAACGAGAATTATGAAAATATCCAGTAAATTACCCAGGATGATACTGTTAAACTTGGAGTAGAAAACCTAAAATTGAACTTCATTGCACTATATAACATGACATAACAGAAAATGGTATGGTATAACATCCCTGCTAAGCTCTTCTCAATAAATTATGCTAACATAATTAAGAGAAAAAAATGGCCATTTTCTCAGATATACCAAAGTATAAGATTTAAGCATATAATTTAGTCTCAGACACAATATACTTTAGGGCTCTCTAGTCTACTCTGCAATTCATTTTCTGACTACACATTACCAAATATTATTTATAATATTAGGAGTAACCACCTAATATGTACCTCTTAAGTGCTGGACATTTTGTATGTTTTTGCTAATACTCACAGAAACTCTGCCAAGGTAGTCCTTTTACACCACGACAGTGATGATCAATTAGAGAGATTTGTTCCAAGGATAGAATGAAGAATCAGACTCAGGCCCAACAAGTGCTGGAGCAGGGACCTTCTCTTTAGGGCCCAGCCTCCCCTAGAGAAGCACTTTCAGCCCATGCTTACAGTATACTTAACTGTGGTAATTTTAAGCTTTCTTTGACAATGAGATTTGATACAGAATCAAAAGAGTAATTTTGTCAGCAAAGACAGCACTTATGGGGGAAGTGGGATTATTAAAATTATTATGTTATCCAAATAGTGTGGCTTAAATGACTATTACTCCAGTGGAATAGTATTTAAGACAGTATTAACAGGAATCAGAAATGCCAGGAATTGACATAGACTTTGGAAGCATATACAGTACAGTTTCCTTGCCCACACAGATCAGAATGACAAGGATTCATGTCCTGCTTAGAGACACTTGGCCTGCTGTTAGTAAAAATCTGTCCAGAGTGGATAGTCTGAGAGATTTAACAGTTTTCCGCAGTTCTGCAGCTCTGCTGTTCTGTTCCCTCTTACATCCAAATGCGGTTCAGCTTTTGGCTGTTCGGTTTGTCCTCCTCTTTTGAGTCAGTAGGATCAGTGAAATAATTTGGAATAGCTTGCTCCAAATTCCTGCTGTGGTTACTAAGTATATGCCTAAAAACAGTGAAGCTTATGTGGTAGCTGGCCTCCAGGACTTCCTGCTGGAGAATAAGGCAGGTGAGCTAATGCCAAGGACAGTTACCCCAGAATGCACTTTCTTAGAGATCGGGAATAAGCATGGTGGTCCCTCATGGTCCTCTTCATCTCTGCCTTGGAGTGCTTTGGGGCAAGTGTCATTTGAGCACATTGGAGCATGCTCACATCTTTATGAACCCACACTTCTTTTGTGTATTTATGTGGACCAGCCTCTGTGCCTTGCATCATGAGTCACATCACTTCCTTTCAACTGCACAAATGCAGTCCTTGAAATAACACTCTGTGTTTTTTTATTAAGAAAAACAGTATGTTAAGGGTGAATAAAACAAATGTCTGAAGATGTTTTGTCTTGTAATATGTGTGCATCACACAAGGTGGCAGAATAAGCATGAGGTGATCCTGCAAAGGAGAGGATGGGATGCTGCATTGTTTGTGAGCCAGGAACTAGTCCTAAGCCCTTACCTTTGTGGCTGCAGCTGCAGCTGCTGCTTCTCCCTGTGTGTGCTCATACATTTGTGTTTGAGTGTAATATGCCACATAGTTAATAACTTGCCAGCAGCCCAATCCTTTGCTTTCCATGCGAAACCACGTTAAATGATTAGACCTCATCGGTTTCACGAAAATATGCACCAAGTCCTGGTTATGGTTTATATGACTTCTCTTTGATTGAAAACAAGCTTATTCTCCATCAGCTTTCTAGTTCAATTCAAGGACATTGTAAAAGCCGAGCCACAGACAGTTTTATGTCATATGATATCAAATTTTAACTTTTTTGTTCTCCATATAGGTTGTGAATATGAAGTTAAATATTTATTAAATATTTGTCAAGCTTATTAACATTGTTTGTTTTTCTCCATAAGGAGAATTAAAATCCCATGGATTTATTTTTAAATTTAATTGAATGGTTAATACTTAATTTCAATCATTATTAATTCAATTTTTAATGTAGTCATTTTTATGGCTGAATTAAATATTTTACCAGACTCAGGCTTGTGAACAAGGCCATTAGCAATAGACTACATAGGACTGTCACACTATACATCAGAAACATTACAGAATAAATTTATTTATACTATTAACCTACTAAGTAAAAAGAAGTGAGGCATCTCTCAAAGTCACGGGGAAAACATTTGATCTCTGGAATAAAAAATGGAAACTATGCATGTACCTCATTTCTCATATAAAATCCACATCTTAGCTTCAGAAATTTTAACTGATACAATTTATTTTCCCAAGTACTATATAGAAAATATTAGGATCAACTATGGGAGGGTAAATGCTCATCCTTCATAAAGCGGGTCAGGTAATTTACTATGATAGACAGACAGCTGAGCATGGCTTGTCATTTTTGGTCACTTCTTTCTTTTACCCCTTCCCTATGATCATTGTTTTCCAAGGGCTTTTAATATTTCTGGCAAGTCCTATTGGTTCCTGCATCTATGTCTCTCCACTTACTTATTAAATTATAATTCCTATTTTTAGGCTCTTAGTAGTTCATTGCATCTCCTCCTCCACCTAATGCTTACCAGCACTGTGCTGGAAGTACCTCATACTGACCTAGGAAACCAGTTTTTCACATCTTTTCCTAAGCTCTTGGTCAGTGATCTGAGATTGGTAGCTTGTAAGTGGCCATGGTGGGAGTATTTACACCACAGAAATCAGCCAGCACTACAAAACAATCAGGGCTTTTCCCTTCCAACCCCTAAGCCAGTTTATTTGAATAATGAATAATAATTAATCCTAACTCCAAGTTGATTCTGTCATTTTGCACTTCCAAATTTGTAGTTAATGGTACATTATATTTAGTGTGTTAACCTTCAAAACTGGGAAAAATATTTTTATTCATGGAATGGATGGTATTCTTGTCAAAGTTTAGGAATGACAGATGACTGTCTTACACAGCTAGTGTGCCATTTAAACCATTGTGTACACAGCAGCTGGGTAGAGATTTAAATGGAAGGATGCTCCACCTATAAACTATGCCAAAAATGAACTCCAAATTGTGTAAACACCATATTGAGTTTAGTGAAATGTCTAACCCTTCTTTCATTTACTGACTCCTCCTGGAGAGATTGGCATTGTAGAGCAGTACAGAAAATTACAAAGTCACAAATTTGACTTTTGAGGGGATTTACAATCTGCTTTATCCTGAGGGTTTTATTCTTTTGAAAGAGAGTTGCTCAACTTCCTACACTAAATTTGAATATTGTCACATGGAAATTAAACAATTTGCCAAGGTCAAGTATTCAAAGTGTTAAAAGAAAATCCATAAAAATTCACAACTTCTTTAACCAGAAACTCAAAACCCTACACAATATTTTCCCAACCTACTCCCCAAACTGGGCTGGGATTTAGCTTAGTGGGTAGAGCGCGGCGCTGCAGTCTCTGAGGTCCCGAGTTCAATTCCCAGCACAAAATGCTGGGAAATCCAACCCCAGCACAAAAATGGGAGAAGGGCCTGGCAATCCACTCCCAAGGCAATCCCGAAACAGTCAGCCATTGAAAACCCCATGAGGGTCACTATGAGTTGGATACCGACTCGATGGCACCTAACAACAACAACAACAACTCCCCAAACTGTTGTTTTCTGTGATTTCTGACCATAATGTCTTCGCCTACACTTTGTCTTCTATCTGAAGTTTCCTTTGTCCTATCTCATTTTATTTAAACATTATCCTGCTTCAGAGATGATGCAGAAATCCAACCCTACATTAATCCCTTTCTAATTTCCTTACTTGGAAATAGTGTTGTTCACAGAATGTTTACATTTGCTGTACAACTGTTAGGTTACTTACTAATTTTAACTTTTTGCACACGTGTTTTATCTTCCCTATTAGATTTAAAACAGAAGCCACGTGTACCAGTTAGTAAGCTATTGACTCTCACTCAATTCACCCTTCCTTACTGTGCTCTGGGAAGCTGGGCTGAGACTATACAAACCATAGGGCTGCTTTGCTGGCTGTGCCCTGTTATGGCATGTCTTTAGGACACCAGAACAAGAGCCAGGAGGAAGATGGAGTGAGAAGGGACTTGCTCCTTTCCATTCAGTTCATATTCCTGAAAGTGATATCCTAGGGCTGTGACATCATCCCACAAGTATCAGTTTGTTATAACCTGCAGCCTTTTCTAACTCCAGACCCAAACCATAGTGTCCCTCAGAGACACCTACAGCAGCAACACAGGATCCTGCTCCTAGGCACCTGGACTCCAGCTCCTCCACAACCCTCCTTTGAGCTTTGCTGAGACATTAAGCCCAGCTCTGAGAGCAGCACCTCCAGCTTTTAGGCCCTTTCCCTGTGTTTCTCCAGGCCAAGTAGCATCCCTTCATACAATTATTAACTCTATTACCTCAGTCTCCCCTTCAAAGGGTCTTTTTAGTTCTTTAACAGCTGTGTCATCAATTCCCTGTAAAAAAACCCAAAAAACCCATTGAAATATCCAATGGGGTTTCTGTACTCCTGGGTGGACCATGAATGCTACATAATGACTGATTCATCTGTGTTTCCTCCCTTGCCTTTTCCCCTAACCTAATTCCTAACAGCACAGTAATTCTTTAATAAATGTTTGTTGAATGGAGTAATGAATATTTAGTAAGATGTAAGACCCTACTACATTTCATTCTTCTGTCTTTTCTTCCCCATTTTCATGATTACTACGTTCAAATAAGAAGCTCCAATTATCATTCATGTGAAATTTTGATGCATCAGGAAGTATTTTCTTGGAGTTTATGAAATGGCTTAAAATGCACTGCTTCTCACTATATTTTACCGGCTGTGGCAAACAATATCTGCATATGCAGTGCCCCTTAGTGTTGACTACTCTTCTATGTCAGACTGGAGGAGAATTTTTCTATTCTGAGAAAGATACTATGTTCCTTATGTATACTGGTAACAGAAATGGACATGATTTACTATATGCATATCAAGAATGTGAATTCATTAGCCATTCTTGACTGTCCTGAAATTTGTAAGAATATTCTTTAGGATGTGATTTAAGGCCACAAAGTGAATAAAACAGCTGCTCTACAAGCATATGAATAATTACTGCTTTAACCAGAGTAAACTTTGCAAAGGGCTGAAGGCATTATCAATTACAGAAGAAGAAGATAAAAGAATGTCACAGGGAATATAGACACTCACTGACTGGGTAATCACCAAGGATGTAATTTTTAGAGTAGAATATGAGACATGTGTACACCCAGATTCCTCCCTACTTCCCTCATAAAGCTTACATCAATTTAAAAAACTGATACCATCAAAATTCCTCTGAGAAAACTCATGAATACAGTTGGGAAATTGAAAATTGTTAAAACGGTAGTAGTGTGAATGTCCACCATCTTACTAATGTTGCCTATCATTGGCATACAAATAAAACCTGACTCCAGTGAACAAATGAATGCATCATTAAACCATTCAGAAGACATAAACTACATGTAGGCCCTTGCTCACCTCTAGGCTAGGTCACTTGGAAACCATTTGAAAATAATTCCTGTGTTAATTTTCTGTTACTGTGACAGAATAACTGAGATAACAAAGTTAAAAAGAGGAAAGGTTTATTTTGGTTCGCAGTTTCATAGGTTCTAGTTCCATGATCAGTTGGCTTTGTTACTGAGGGCCTGTGCTGAGGTATTATATCATGGTGTGAACACATGGTGGAACAATATGCCTACCTCATGGTGGCCAGAAAGCAAAGAGAGATAAGAAGTGGCCAGGTCCCAATATTCCCTTCAAGGATATGCTCCCAATGACCCAAGACCTCCCACTAGGCCCTACATTCTAAGGACTCTACCACCTCTCAATAGTTCCACTGCTTGGGGACCAAGCCTAAAACACATGGATCTTTGGGCATATTCTAGATCTAAACTATAGCAAACACTTATTGAAAATGTGACTTTTTAAAGTATTTGTTCTGCTACCGATAAATAACTTAGAGGTCAGTAAATTTCAGTTTAGCAGCATTGACTTGCTTTACCTAAATATATGTAATCTAATCCTGATTATCTATATTATGGCATTTGGGCTTGGATCATTTTTATAACCAACATAATACCAGGAACCTTTCAAAAATATATAGTTTTGATGCTATAAAAAAAGACAAAGAAAGTGCATTCTTAATTGGTACAATCAAGCTCTTTGGGGTATGTGTAGGAACCATTGAAGTGAGTTGGCATTATGACTTTCTGTACTTTGGCATAGTACAAAGTAGTGCAACAGCCACAGGCTTTATGCTAGTAGAACTAAGTTTCACTCACACCTCTCCCATTAGTGAACTTCTGTTCCTCCTTCTATAACATGGAGACAGCAATATCTTCCCCATAGGCTGCAGGGAAAATCAAATGCTCTTACCTTGTAAAAGCTTCTGGGACACTGCTTGGGTGGTAGTGGATTCCCAGTGCATACTGGCTGAGTTGGATGAGACATCTGTCCCTTGGTGGAGCACTTGGTAGAAGAAGTCATGGTGTACTATGCAGGTAGTCAGCACTGGTACCTGATTTCTGGGCTGGAATACCAGGGTGAGTAATGCACTCTGCTTGCCAAGAGGGAGGCCATTTTAATTCTTTTGTACTCTGGAGCATGCAGTCAGGTGTGAAATTCAGTGGACTCTGAACAGGCGGATCTGGAGTGCAGCCTCAGGGGCATTGAAATCCTTGCATCATTTCTTCCTCATAGGTCCATGTTGTCAAAACACCATACTTCATACCTCAGCCATTCTTCACTGTGACAGACCTGTTACCTGTAAACTCCACACTTCTGTGCGTTTAAAGTTGTAAGTTTTATGGCTGTTTTTCCTTCCAGACTGTGTACTATATTTTCACTGCTGTACATTTTCTTGCCTAAAGTACTCTATGACCCGCCCTTCAAATGTGCTATTTCTAATTAGCTATGTGATTGGAAATAAGACCCCCACCCATTAAAAATGTGTGGAAAATAAACATAAATGGTTCATGAAATCCCACATGGCTTTCCTGTGAATGAAGTGCCTCAGCCTTAATACCTGGGGTTTATGACATATTTTAGCTTCTCAGAGACCTCTTTATTTTCTCTCTAGCTTGAAAGTGTATTTTGGAAAGGTGACATTGTGAATTGTAAAGTCCTAGATGAAATATTATTGTATTGTCCTTAATCCTCTTCTGGGAATACAGGGATGATATTGCCGATTCACTGGGCACCTGCCGTTAAGTTGAGAGAGGCAGCATTATGTGTTGCCTCTTTTTTAAGGGCTCCTGGTGTTGATAAGAGGCATTCAGAAGAGCTTGATAGATGCAGACACGAACTTATCTAGCTTCCTTGGCAATTGCTTACAGATGAATAGGCAAGTCAAGTCCTTGTAAAGAAAGGTCAGGATGAAGGTTAACAAATATATTTTTGAGGTCAGAGACATGAATAAGCAGAAACTGTCAGAGATTAAAAGGGAAAAGAAAGAGGAAAAAAGGAATTCGGGACCATTTTCAGACAAGGCAGGGGAAAGAAAGCAGACAAAGGAACATATTGGGGGAGAAAGTAGAGAAAGAATTAATGAATGCTGGCATCCTGACCCTCCACTGCAGTGGGATCAGTAGGTCTAGGCAAGCTTCCTCTGACTAAGACTGATCACTGAGCAAAGACACAGAATATAAGGGCCAGCTTCAAGAAAGTCCACGGAGAGAAGCACAGTGTGATTAAGATGCAGTTCCCGCTAAGCCCAGACATGGGAACTAGAGGAGAAAGTGAAAGGTGAGTCAACAGGAAGCAGTGTGAGCAACACTGTGGTGAGAAAAAAAGTTCGGGAGTCAAAAGGTGGAACAGTTGCTTGAAATAAACTGTGCAGCTTAGCACGCTGGGGCAGAGGTAAGCAGTGGCAAAGAGAAATGGAAAATGAGGACCCTTGGTGTCATCCGGTGAGGTCTAGAAAGCCAGACACCTGGGGCCTTGGAATGAAAGACTGGACATTTTCATGATACCCAAAGAGGAACAAAAGAAAGTTCCATTTGGGGCTGGAAGGATCTCAGAGGAAAAAAATGTAGATATTGTATGTGGTAAATCTCACATAGCAACATTTTTTCAGTGGCATTGCAGATGTCTTTGCCTCTTTGCCAGGCATTGTCCTATGATTTGGAGCCAACACCATCTCCCACCTGAGCTGCCATTGTTTCTATCCCGGGTAGTTTAATAGCTTCTTAATTAGATTTCCTGCTTCTACTTTTATCCTCTAAAGTCTATTTTTAATAGACCAAGCCAGAATATGTTTTAAACTGTATGTCAGATCTTATTTTTCTTCTGCATAAAACCTTGCCATGATTTTCCATTTTACCCAGAGTGAAAGCCAAAGTTCCGACAAGGATTTACAAAGCCTTTGGTGATCTGCCCCCGCCTGGCTCTGTTTCCTCTGTGATTCCATCTCCTATGTTTCTTCCTCTTGTTCACTCTGCCCCAGTAAATGCCTTCCGTGCTACTCTTCAAATACACCAGCTGTGTTACCTCCTGAGGGTCTTTGCAGTGGCTGTTCCTTTTGCCCAGAATGGCTTTTTCTCCCAGATACCCACTCCCTCTAGGCACTTTATGATCAGTGTATGCAGGATATTTCTCTGGGGGCTGATTTTTCTCTCTTCCTCACTTTCTCTTTGTGATCATCCTACTGTGATGACAATTATGTAACTAGGAGGTCAGAGGCTCCATTGCTGGGCAGTGTCTACAGAGACGAATTGCAGTACCAGATTTACCTCATGATGGCCAAGAGTGGCCTGTCTGCAAAAATAGCAAGGTTTACTTCAGATACTTTTCTCCCATTTCCAGGAGCTATTTAACCTACTTTGTCCCAACTATGACTTTCTGAAGAACAGATTCTATAGCATTTTATCATTCTAAATGTCAAATAAAATCCAATAAGGATAGTAACACGTAATCAAAAGCAATTTCAGCTCAGAGAGGAAGAAATATAAGTTTTACTCCTCCCAAGCATAGTCTTAATTAGCATCTCCTTTAATTATGGCATGCTAGAACATCCTAAAATTTTTATTCCTTTTCTTAGATTTTCCTTCCTTGCAAAGATCAATCTCATGTGTTCTTTGCATTCCTCTTAAAAAAGTATGTATCCAACCTTCCTCCCTCCAATTTCCAGTTCTTTCGTGGGTGGAGCTTTCAACAAGCCTGAAGGCTGACTGAAAAACTCTGACATCTCGTTACTCTGCTTCAATGGCTGCTAAATTGATAGTTTCAGAGTGGATATCAAACTATCCACTCTATCAATGTTTTTTTTTAAAAGGAAAAAGATTACAGTCTGTCTAAATCAATGTGACACCCTGTGACATGTGTGTCTAGATCGCTTTTTCTCCCAACATATGCATTCTTTTTGAATATCTCTATTTCCCTATAGCTATCTAAGTCAAATAGGGCTTGTCATTTCGTGAAAATTGTTCTTCATTTCACTTAGATTTCTCTTAATTTTTGTCCTTCTGCATTTACCCTTTTGTATTTATCATTGTGGACCATACCTCCAACCAACATGAGATGGAATTTCACAAGGCAGACAGCGTCTTGGTTTTTCTCCTCTGTAGAATTTCTATTTGTGGCACATGCATTTCCTTCTCTTCTGAGTTCCCAGCAACAGTTCTCTGAGGGCAGCTGCTGCTCTGAGCCTCTTTGGATTTATCTTTCATTCTCTCTTCACAGATCGAACTCATTCTGTCTTGAAAGATCCTCAGTCTTCACTGGCCAGGAGAAGGTGGAGCATATCACAAGTTGGCAGAGTTGCAGTGCACTGTGCTTTGAACTTGTAAAATTCTTTTCAAAAGTCTAAATCTTTAAGGGAAAAAAGAAGCTTCTGGTACATTTAGACAATGTGAGAACAGGAATGACTTGAGTTTAAAGACAAGGGTTGATGCTGTGATATCAGTTCTTGGGTATAACTTCCCAGGAAACTTTAGCTTCACCAAAGCTCTCTGATTTTAAATGGCCTTCAAGGCAATCTTTTATATCCGAAAAAATAAGAAAATAGAAAGAACAGGATTTATGACTCTTTCGGTAATTTATCGTAAAGCATACACACATGATATTTTGTTGTACTCCCAGAACCTTCTCTTCAGAGATAAAATTCAATATCATGCACTGCTACTATTACCACTTCCCTTCCAATCTGAACAATTTGTTAGAAAAAGGAAGTGCAGTGAAAGTATTCACCATCTTCCCTTTCAATTAATCTGTCCCTGTTAAGATGCATAGATGCTTAGCATGTGCAACAGCTACTTCACACATATTCCTTTTCCAGCCATGATGATAGGATCATACTCTTACTCTTTGTGATTTAGCTTAAAAGCCAGGGAAAAAATATTCACAGTGTTGTTAGAAACTTTCTTCAGCTTAATATTATCATCTGAAAAGTATAAAAATACTATCATAATCATTGATAACAACAGAA
Organism: Pedetes capensis; assembly: GCA_007922755.1. Lineage (NCBI taxonomy): Eukaryota > Metazoa > Chordata > Mammalia > Rodentia > Pedetidae > Pedetes > Pedetes capensis. The sequence goes on from VMDO01004362.1 coordinate 40,988, forward strand.
CTTTTAAAAAAGCACATTACATGTATGATGAATTGGTTCTAAACATTGCATGAAGCAGAGGTTTTTTTCTCCATCACTTCTCTTGTAACACCTGTCTTTTTCCCCCTTCGTGTTCATGAACTTCATACTTTTGTCATCCTATACCTCCCCCCATCTATCTTTTCTGACAGGATACTCATTGCAGTTATATACTGGGAGAAAACATCTGATCAAAGCAATTGATACTGGAGTTGTATTTCTTAACCTGAGGTTTTTAAAACCCTAAAATTGTAGGCAAAATTATGTTTGGGGACTTACGTGCCTTATTCTATAGAAAGGATCAACAGTTTTCATCTGATTCTCATGATCATACTAAGATCCCTGGATGGTTAAGAACCACTTCCCTTAGAAACACTTACTAATTTAAAGTCACACATTATCTAATGGTGCTTGCAGCCATACCACCCTGGCATCCAATCCTGTCAGATCTCAAAGCTAAGCATGGTCGGGCCTGGTTAGTACTTGGATGTGAGAACGCCTCTGAAAACCAGGTACTGTAGGCTTGGGAGAAGGACCTAACAACCCACTGCCCCAAAACAATCTGCCATTGAAAACCCTGTCAATAGCAGAGAAGCACTGACACAGTGCTGGGCATGGCACAGTGAAGGGTAGTGTTTCTTCTGTTGTACGTAGGGTCACTATGAGTCAGACCCAACTTGACAGCGCCTAACAGCAACAATAATGTTTAATGGTGGCATTTTAGGACATTCAAGGAAGACTTTGTGGTGAGGCACATCAAGGAGCAGGGCAGGGACAAGTGGGGGGATGTGAAATGGGGGAAGAGGGTTGGACAATGACTCTAGAACTCCTGTTGGTCCCTCCACAATTAATGGTGTATTCATGGCTCTTCAGAATTGTTACCTTGCTTCAAATAAAACAATGTAATTTAAAAAATTTTAAAGTTATTTAATTATTTACTGAGGATCCATTCTAGGATCTCATACATGCTAGGAAGTGCTCTACCACTAAAATGCATCCTCAGCCCTACTTTTAGCAATTTTGTTTAGTAAATGCCATGATAAATTGTGCCATTTCTTGTATGCTGCTTCATGAACTCAGTAGTGAGTGCTGTTCAGGGACATTGCCATTCTACTATAGAGCTCAGTGTTATTTAGAAAGCGGAGGGTAAGGAAGAGGCAAAAAATAAATTTTTATTTCATTTTTTGTTAATTTTTTTGGAATGTTTTGCTTGAATTACTAGAGTGGTTGAAAATCAGTATGTAGCATTAGAGTGAATAAAAATGAATCATGTTTAGGTTTTGTGGATCTTAAAGTCAGCAAAGCCATCAAATTTACTGAGAATCAACTTTTGAAAACTTTACCCTTAAAGGTGGTGAGGCAGTGCACACCTGCAATCCCAGTGACTAGGAAGGGGGAGGCAGAAGGATCATAAGTTTGAGGTAAGAGGCAGCCTTCCTAACCTAGGAAGACTCTGTCTCAAGATTAAAAAGGAAAGCAAAGAGATCTGGGCTCCAGCTCAGTAGTACAGCACTTGCACAGTATGCATGAGACCCTTGGTTAAGCTGCCCAATATCTCTAAAAGAAAGAAAGAAGGAAAGAAAAAGTAGAGAAAAAAGAAGAGAAAAGAAAAGAAAAACTTTGCCCCTATGGAACTTGGTATAAAGAATGGTTACAAATTAAGGTCCAGGGTCTGGTACACCTGATGGCCACTAAATCAGCACAGGTATGGGAGATGCCATAATCATGGTGTGATATTCAAAGTGGCTTCTTGCACGGCACTGTTACATCAGAATGCTATGCTTGAAGAAAATGTTTTTAAGTTATATATTGGTCCCATATCTAACAATTTGTAGAAGACCCTCATTTGGGCCATTGTGAAGCTGGAAGGAATCACTAGCACCTCCAGAGGAGGAAATTGTCAGGTTTGACTTTTAACAGAGACAGGCTGCCAGGTGGTACCTGATTCATCTTTACTTGTTTCAAACTTATGGGGGTAGTTTGTTAAGGAGCTTGTCCTCAGGCAAATTAATATGAAGCAAAATGAATTTGGGGAGGATTGAATTTTAAGCCAAAGATATGAAATAAATTTTCCCCTGAGCTAATTAGCACACATATTCTAGGAACAGTAAACTGTATCAAGAAGAGTGCTCCTCAGCCATCAGCATATAACTCGTGTCTGGTGGCATGAATGCTCTTCCAAGTAATGACTGCTTGTCACAGAGACAGCCTTTCCTACCCAGCTTTCATACTTAGTCTTAGTTTATAGACAGGTCTCACAAAAGCTTTAGCTATATGCTTTATTTAAAAAAAAATACATGTCTCCTCAGAACTGACCAAAAAAGGGGATTCAGGGGAGATGGAGAATTCTGTCATATGTTTTATAGACATCCCACACAAGCCTGGAACAGCAGCCTATTTAAATAACCACTCTATGGATCCATCAAATTGAGCTAAGACATGCCTCAGCAACCTCTTTCCGTTTCAAAACTAAGCTCTCGGATAAAGAGCAGAAAAACGAAGGGTCTGCAGTCAGCACATACCTAGGAATTTCTCTGAAATGAGGATGCTGGAAAGAGAGTTGAACAGAGCAGGCTGTGACAGAGGAGTTGAATTTTATCTCTGCTATTACATAGAGGCATATGGTTTCCGCCCACAGGAAAAATCTGCTTCTCTTCTGGCTGCCACACTAATGCATGCATGAAGGAGAAAGACTTTGCTATCAAATGCATATCCAGGGTTGGCATCTGTGATTAAAGCTTTCTGCTTGCCCTGCATCTCTCCTCCAGGAGGTTTTAAAGAAATTGCCAAAAGTTGGGGTTGTTTTGCTTAGAGAGTAGGAAGTAGAGCCCTGGTGGTTAGCCGTTTATAACATACCTATTGGTTGGGTCAGTGTTCTAATTACATTCATCCTTTAATTCTGTTTTTGGGTTACTGAAATATTTAAAGGACATCCTTAGACCTTGGCACTTAATGGAGTAGTCTCTTGTGGCTGATACCAGTGGCAAAACATCTGTTTAGATCCACCATAGGTAAGGAAATTCTTGGCTTCCAATAATGTTTACTGGGAGTTAGAGATCTTCATACTATGGTCTTGATGTAAATATCACCTCCGTTTTAGAGGTGGAGAATGTAGAGGCTGTATTACCGGAATGCAAACGTGAGAGGACAAAGAAAGCTCAGTAGCTGCAGTTGGTGGAGGCTGCTGGTAGCATTGCAATGGGCGACAATATCCTGCAGGGCTTAAACTTTGTTAGTGCTCAGGGTAGAATTTGCTCTTTCCCTTTCAAAACCCAGAAAGGCTCGTTTAAGATCCTGTGTATTGCGTGGACACAAGAGGGGAGCTGGCATTTGTTAACAGGCACATTTCCTATTGAAACTTGAGGTAGAAGGTCACATGCTCTGACTTCCTAGCATTTGCATGAATCCCTTCACTTAAGAAACACAAATATCTGAAGTATTAGGAAGGCAATAAATTTAAACTTTGTATACTAGTCCTGGAGCAGTCATCCAGAGGGAGACCAAGAATTCTTTGCTATCATTGATACCAATATAAGGACATAAGATACCTGGCAGTAAGCATGAGGCAGTGAGGTAGCACAGTTTGCAGAAAGGACTGCAGGCAGCTCTTATCTGAGAACTAGAAGCCTGCAGCAAAAAGTGGTAAACAACTTTTCTAATCTTATGATTATTTACTTGACTAGGGAATTTACCAGTGCTCCACTGAGGAAGGCACAGTTAGCTGTGGAGTTACCTTGAGAGTTATGAATTTTCTTTTTCATTCCTAGGGGGCTGAACCTAGGGTCTTACACCATATTTTGCAAGTGCTCTACCCTCAGCCTATTTTTCATTTTTCATCTTGAGACAGGGTCTTCCTATGTTATACAGGCTGCCTCTGGTCTCAAATGTGGTGATTCTCCTACCTCTGCCTCCTGACTTGCTGGGATTAGAGGTATGTGCTACCATGCCTGGCATAGAGTTATGATTTGAAAGGTACTTGCAATTTATTTAGTAAATTCTAGATGGTTCATTCCAGAGTTTTCTCAATTAATTTTCTTGGTTGTCTTTAAAAGATTCTAAGTTAACAGTTTGGTTGATAAGGAGAAACATCTGCAGCAGTCAGACCCCACACTGACATTCAAGTTAAAAATCATGTAAATTGGACCACTTAAGTCATATCCCACACAGGTGGGAGCCAGAGCTAGACCCAAAATTATGATCATGAGGTATGGAGTGAAGAATCAGCTCTTATTCCATTTACTGGAATATTGCAGTGAGTCAAATTGTAAATATCCTTCCTGTCACTGCCAGCAACAGCCATCTAACATGTCTGTCTGCCTCACATCTTATCCTACTGAGGCCACAGTGATCTTACTAATTTCTTTGTGTGGCACAAATGCTCTTCAGTGTCTGGCTCCTGCTGTCACTTCCAGGCTCATCTCCCTCTGGTCTCTAACCCTGGCACTAGATGGTCTATCAATCCTGAAGTATTTGGAGTTTTCCCAACATGCCCTGCTGTGTCTTGTCCCTTTGCAGACGCTTGTCTCTCTGCCTGGAATCCTTTCCTCTTTCCTGGTGGTACCTGGCAAGCAACTATTTGATCTTAAAGCTACAACTCAAGCATCTTTTCCTCTGTGGACCTTCTAGGCACACACAGCTGCTGGATGTACATTTGCTGAATGAACATGTAAATGAGCAAGTAGATGAATGAGAGTAAACAAATGAATGGTCTGGCTATTGCTGCTCTTTACTTGCAAAGAATCCACAGAATCCCCAAAGACATTGCTGCCTGGGTAAACATTATGATAAACTTGTAATTTTTGCATCAAATGCTTTAAGGGTTGGAGGAAATGTGGCACTTACCAGGCCACCTTTGACAAACTGCTTTAAGATTGATTTCTTCATCCTCACTAATGTTACTATCAACATCTAACATCTAACCTTCATAAAATCAAAGATGATGGAAACTAAATAATTCAATGTGGGGATCTTACCAGAAGACAAATGGACTGTGTGCAATGTGTTTGGTTGTGTGGATGTAATCTATCTTTGTAATTAAGTATCCGTGCTCATGAATAGGCTCTAAACTCTCTGAAGACCAGAACTTCAAAGGGAAAGTCAAAGGTATGGGTTATTTTCTATGCAAAAATGTATCCCACAGTTATTTCTTTTTTCTTTCTTTAATATATTTAGTTAAAGAAATGTTAGCATTTTTGACTACAGAGGTAAACGTATCATGGTGCAGTGAAGCCCTAGCCATGCTAAGAAATGTATATGGTAGAAGGACTGAGGGAGGAGATGAGTTCATTCAGGGTGAGGAGCAATGTATTAAGACATGTGGGGCAGTGTGCAGCTTGGCTCAGTCCTTTTGCTCTTCCTGTCACCCTTTGCTTTAGTGTGGATGTCCCTTAGCATGAGTTACAGTGTCTTATTTACAAAGATGCTCCACAAGGTAAAGTTGCAACCTGTATTCCTCACATGGCATTTGAGCATTAGGGATTATATGGAAAATTAAGTATTCAATCAATGGTCTTTTAAAAAAAATACATTATGCTTCCTGGATGAGTGCAGGGGTGATGCCTTGATTTTAGAATTTAGGGTATCTACTACAAACTAATTTTAACATAGCTTAAATAAAACACATGCAAAAGAGGTATGGATAACCACTATTACTGCTGAGGGTTCTCAGGACATATGCTGTTTATGACTTGGAAAAGCATTTGTGTTCTAGGCCCTTTTCTTAGGGATCAGGGATATTGTGAGCCAGTGGGCCTCTGCTCGGGGAAAGTGAAACAGACAATGAGCCAAGTCTATAGCACAGGGAGGTATTTCTTCTGTGGAGCAGTGCCGAGTTATGGTGCTTATGCTGGGCCATCAATGAACCTTGAGGGAAGGCCCAACATAGCCTTGGCCTACTGGCCTGGGAAAGGGACAGTACTCTCTCCAGGGAAGGATGGTCACTCTATGGATGATTGTTCTCCTCTCATTTGGGTCTTGGGCACTCAAAAATACACCCTCTGGGGGCCTTTTACTAAAATGTGTCTCATTTTTGCCTACACAGCTCCTCATATCTTGCTTGTTTCTCCTGAACCCCAAAATTTTACTTCCTCTTTTCTTTCATTCCTCCTACTACGCTGGCATATTCACCTACTTTTGGTACCTGGCATAATGTCTTAGCTAGGTCGAGCCATCTGAAAACCAAATCATAAAGAATTCTGTGTTTTCAATTGGATTCCTCTCCTGAGATGGGGGACACAGAATTGAACAACTGTTTGGACAGGAAAATTGGTGGAAGAAAAATAGTCTACTAATTTTCTACAATGTTAATCTACCTTGCAAACTTGTGGATATAATTCTGATATAAATGTGTACCAGAATATGTAGGTACCTACATATAATACTGTAGAGTCAAGGATAAGTAGTTTGGGTTTAAACTTTGTTTTGGGTATTCTATACCTATGTCTTTAATTCATTAAGAGATGCCCATGTGCTTCCTTAAATGTAAGAAGAGAATCTTATTTTTATTCTGTATATAGTTCTGCCATTTTCTGCATAAGTTTTTGTAGATGTATTAGTTTTACTTTATAGATTTGTTGTTGTTGTTATTAGGTGTGATCCAGTTGGGCCCAACTCATAGCAACCTCATTTACCATAGAATGAAACACTCCCCAGCACTGTGCCATGCCTGACATTATTGTGAGTGCTTCTCTGCTCTTCATAGGATTTTCAATGGTGGATTGTTTCAGGAGTGGATCTCCAGGTCCTTCTCTCTGGTCTTTACCACCTGGTATTCCCAGGTGGCCTCCCATCCAAGGGCTAACCAAGCCCAACCCTGTTTAGCTTCTGAGCTCAGGGAGGATCAGATGCCAGGGTAGGCAATGAAAAGGGAGAGATGGGTACATAGTCTTCAGTCTGACATTCTGTGATATAGAAAATTACTCTTATAATGTCTAAGTCAATTTTAAGTTTTAAAGAAGCCAGGCATTTGAACGTGGGGATTTATGTGTCTGAGAAACCCTGGCATCCTTTAGTTACCCTGAAGATGTGTATTGAGTAGAAGAGAGATTTTCTGTGTGATAAGACTTTCTGTATACTTTCTGCAGAGAGAAAAATATATAGTTGCTTAGAATAGAAAAGTCCATGAATACATTTAACAAATATGCATTCTCTACCTGCAAAATAAATCACACTATTTAGTAAACTACAACCAAATATATCTCAATATGCTAAAATATGAAAACTAATAACTATTCATAAAAATTGAAAGGAAAATATTTCAAGCAAAAGATCTATAAGGAAAAGATTTTACTTAACTCTAATAAATGGGGTTTGGAAGATGAGTTATGTTCTTATACCCTTTCTTGCATTTGTAAAATAATAGGCTTATGAATCTTCTTTTGCCTGACAGGGTCAAGTGGCTGACGGATTTCCTGCCCTCTTTATTTCAGTGGTTCAGACAATTGAGTTTCACTGAATTGTCCTGGAATTATGAGGACCATAATACCTTTAACAACATTCCAGACACCATCCCCAAAGAGTCTTCAAATTACTCTCCCTTAGGAGACTTAAATGTACTATAGATTGGAAGTCATTTTTTTCATGAGGCTAAGCAGCTGATTTTGAACTATACCATTTGTACCCTAGTTGTTTTTGAAGAAGTAGTCATCTTTAGTAATATAATAAAACCATTGTCATGAAAAGTTGCTACTTAAAGACATAAAAGTTCTTTTGTTTTAATTGACAAATTAAAAAAAGCAAAATATTTCTCTCATGGAAAGATTATCTTAATGGGTATCCAAAGCCAGAATTGAGAATGTAATGTGAGAATTATAATGCTTCAGAAGAGTTGCAGCATTTGCAATGAAAGCATATTAGGAAATCCAACTGCATCATTATTTTCTGCATTCAACTGCTGGGAGAGAAGGCTACCATTATTATTATTGTTGATGAAAGCTTTTAATTATTAAAACTCAGTTTTCCTAGCCTATTTCATTCCATACCTGGAAAGTAGATATAGCATCAAAAGCAATTCTGCTGATCCTGCAGGTAATGCACAATGTTGCAATACTCTAATATTGATTTTTAAAATATCCCATGCATAACCTTGTGGTAGTTTCATTTTAGATAGAAAAGATGCACATATTTAGTTCTTCTTCAGCAGTTACACAGCCTTTCCCCATTTCCGCAGTGGCCCTTGCTCCCTTGTTTAGATAAAATCCATTTCTGTACCATTTTGTGGATCTCATCATTTCCTTGTAGACTAGTTGTGAGGCTATTCTGTTTCTTACCAGCTTTAGGTCATCTCACAGCTATCTTGGTTTGTATATCTGTGAAAAAAAGAAATAGTATTCCCAAATTTTCCTATAGAGAAACCAGTGTCATCAGGATATGACACCCACATCTTGGGCTCTGCACTATATTTTATTCCCTGAAGTCACTTTCTGAGTTAGACCACTTGCTAGGTGTGTTCCTAACCTCCAACTCATTGTCCCTCAACTCTGTCAGTATTCTTAGCAAAGATAGCTTAGGAAAGTTGATGCTTAGTGAAACTGCAGCTTTTTTTCTGATTTACACTTGATTCTCCATAGGGTGCTGTCTGAACTTTTGTTCAGGATGAGCTTAGACCTTGAGATTGTGTTTCTCTTCAAAATATGATTAGGGTTTTCTGTTCCTAGTGATTTTAAGATTGCAGTACAGAATAGTTTGACAGTGAGGAGCAGGACAAAAGCATAATGGGCAAGAAATAATTATATTTAATGCCACTGGTGGCTTTAGACATCATGAATTATCTGATGTCATTTTTAAATTGAGGAAATATCTGAACATATTTATATGATATGACTCATTCTGTAAATATAATACAGATGGTTCCTGATTTAAGATGGTTGGACTCGGACTCTTTTTTTTTATTTTTTTATTTTATTTTTATTTTATTCTACTTTATGTTCCTTTCTTTTTTTTATTGGACATTTTTAATGTACACCTTAATGTGATTCATTCTGACATGCTTTTCATTGTGGTGTTTACATATATGCATTTTGATGTACATTATTCATATAGGTTCCCCCTTACCCTCTTGTATGCCTCCCCCCACCCTCCCCATCTAAGTCTTCTCTATCATTTACTTGGTAATATTTTTCTATATGTACTTAAGTCCCAGTTCTGTTTAAGACAGAAATTTTTCCTGTAGTGAACTTTGTTATTATCTTGTCAGAACAATTGCATGCATTTTCTAGACCATTTTTATTGACACCATTCTTAGCTTTTTTTTTCGTTTTATTTTGATCCAACTTTGAATAGGATGTTTCCTTCTTATAATTTTGCTTCAACTCCCACATATGAGTGAGAACATGTGGTGTTTCTCTTCCTGAGCTTGTGTTCATTCACTTAAAATAATTTTCTCTAATTCCATCCATTTTGCTGCTAATGACCCTATTTCATTTTTCTTGATTGCAGAGTAGTATTCCATTGTGTATATGTACCATAGTTTTTTTTATCCATTCTTCTGTTGAAGGGCACTTTGGTTGATTCCATATCCTTGCTATTGTGAAAAGTGCAGCATTCAACATGGAGATGCAGGTGTCTCGGTGGTATGACGACCTATCTTCCTTTGGGTAAATTCCCAGTAGTGTTATAGCTGGGTCATACGGTAGATCTATTTTCAGTTTTTTAAGATATCCCCATATTGATTTCCACAGTGGATGGACCAATTTACAGCTCCACCAACAATGTAAGAGTGTTCCTTTTTCACCGCAACCTCGCCAGCATTTGTTGTTATTTGTTTTATTGATCTTGGCCATTCTTACTGGTGTAAGGTGAAATCTCAGAGTGGTTTTAATTTGTATTTCCCTAATGGCTAGGGATACTGAGCATTTTTTCATGTGTTTCATGGCTTTATGGACCTCTTCATTTGAGAACTGTCTATTCAGTTCCTTTGCCCATTTGTGTATTGGGTTATTTGTTTTTTTTGGGAGTTTTTTCTTGAGTTCTTTATAAATTCTAGTAATTAGACCTTTATCTGGTGTATAAAATGTGAAGATTTTTTCCCATTCCGTGGGGGTTTCCTTGACTCTGTTAATTGTTTCTTTTGCTGTGCAGAAGCTTTTTAATTTCATGTGATCCCATTTATTTATTCTTGTTGCAATTTCTTGAGCAATTGGAGTCCTATTAAGGAAATACTTTCCTATGTCTATATGATGGAGTGTATTGCCTATCTTGCCTTCTATAAGTTTTAAAGTTTCTGGTTTTATGTTGAGATCTTTTATCCATTTTGAGTTAACTCTCATATATATTGAGAGATGCGGGTCCGCTTTCATTTTTCTGCATATGGATGACCATGTTTCCCAGCACCATTTGTTGAAAAGGCTGTCCTTTTTAACTTTGTAACAACTGTTGTTGTTAGGTGTTATGGAGTTGAGTCCAACTCATAGCAACCCTCATAGGCTTTTCAATGGTTGATTGTTTTGGGATTGCTTCAGGAGTGGATTGCCACATCCTTCTCCCATTTTTCTAGTGATGGGGATCGAACCTGGGTCCTCAGAGAGTGCAGAGCAGCACTCTACCACTGAACTAAACCCCAGCCCTTTTAACTTTGTAATAATGCAAAATAACACACATTCAGTAGAGACCATACTTTAAATTTTGAATTTTGATTTCTTCCTTGGCTAGTGATGTACAGCTCCCAGTCAACCATAAAATCATGAAGGTAAATGACCCATACTCTGCAGTGTACTGTGTTGTTAAATGATGAGTTTTGATAGGTTACATTTGATAGGGGTACATTAAATTTAATTTCAACTTACTATGTTTCTATCCCATTGTAAGTAGTAGTTGTTGTCATTGTTGGGTGCCATCAAGTCAGCGTCCAACTCACAGCGACCCTACTATTGTTGTGTTTCTCTGGTATTCGTAGGGTTTTCGATGGTGGATTGTTTTTGGGGAGTGGGCTGCCGGGTCCTTCTCCCATTGTAAGTGGCAGAGCATCTATATTCTTAGCACCAAGCATCTTGCTATTGGTCTAATCCATAAATATAAAGTATCAACTCTTAGAATAAATATTCCAATATGTACTGGATCTGCGGACTATTTCTTAATATAAGAATCATCCAAGGCTGTTTTTGCCCAGAAGTTGTAACACATTTTGAAATTCTCTTTGTCTTTTTTCCACTCTCACTGAAGTGTATAAAAAAATCTATCTAATTAATCATTCCACACCATCTCCCTTATTGTAAAATGAATATAATAAATGGTAATAATTGCCAGTGGTCTTATAATAATTCTCAAGTTGATCAGATCTAGGAAGTCTGAAAAAAAAATCCACCTACTAGAACTCATTTTACTTGTTTTATTCCTTGGGAGAGAGTGAGCAACAAAGGGCTTTTAGGAGGCTGATAAGTTGGGGCGCCTGCTTACAAGTGTCACCTAATGAGTTCTAGATGCCACACAATTTATGTTAAAGTTCATTGTCACCATTATAATAAAGAGTAAGAACTACTACAAGTAAGCATTGAATTCTTCAATACCTACTTAAAGTAAATTAGTTATAGAATTAGTTCTAAAATAGATTATTTGGTGCCTCAGGCTTTAATTAAATGAAATTCAGGGCCCTACTCAACAGCAGTGAAATGAAATGTGAGTAGTGATACAGGAGCTTGTAGGGAAGGAAATATGGTCTCCATAACAGCTGGAGCATCTGGCTTGGCAAATCATGTTGCACAGTGGTCACATTGCCATAAGTGAGCAGAATTCTTTAAAAAAGACCTAAAAATTTTAATAACACTTACTATGACCACTTTTAACTTTAGATATGTTAGAACTTCCAATTAAGTTTTTAAATGAAATAGAAAACCAAAGATTGAATGTTCATATCTGCCATAGGCTTCTTACAATGAGCATTTTGGAGATACTTTTAAGTTTTATGAATTCTGAATGCAGATATTCTAATTTTCTCTTGCTTCAGTTCTTTCTCACTGTCCATCTTTCCTAGCATTTTTCACTGTTTTTATGTTTTTTAAATTAATGTATTATAGATCTGGAAAGTGCTCTATATAAGTGAAAAATAATGCAGATTTATTCTTACAGACACTTATAGCTTTAATCCCAGGACTTTGAAACTTCTTGCTCTTGCCTCCAGAAACTTCCAGGGAAAATGACATTATGAGAATAAACTACCTTGTGCTATGAAATTAATTGACTTGAGACTTGATTTTAAGCCTCTTCATGGTGGGACCACTTACTCTGAGTAGTTGTTTTATAATATATATAAACCTTGATGGGGTGTCACAGTGGTGGTGCAGAGTAAACTGGGTAGCTCTTACTTCCAAGATGTATTCGCGTTTGCTGTTCCATGTCTTGGAATATGTCATTAATGAGGCAAAAACTGATCTTGACATATTTGAAATCCTATATTTGACTCCTGTGTCTGTACTAGCTAAATTATATCTAATTAAAAGTATCTAAACATCCCTGAGAAACAGCATCTTTTGATTTCGGCTATCTAGTTATTAGAACAGACCTAATTTTTACAACCTCTAGCACAGACAGAAATCCATGCTGGTTTGAGATGAGGTAGTCTGGTTCCCTCAAATATAGTCTGGATTCCTTAGACTTCTCAGATTATTTTGGAGCCTTTCTGGTCTTGCAGAGTTTCAAGTAATTTTCAAGGAGTTCCCAAATGCACGCAGGTTATCTAGTATCATAGGGTCTAAATGTCCAGTTAAAATCATTCAAACTCCCATTCCACATAAAGCTGCAGGAAATATAATACTATTTTTAAAATTCTGAGGATTTTGGATGCTACAAGGGATACAGACCTGGGAAGTAGGATGGGAAAGGACAGTTATATTCCTGTGGTGGCCACTTCTTATTTCATTCCTCATCTCTAGGCTCAAAATTGACTATTTTTCATTTTCTATCTTTTGCTGTGGAAGCTGTTGATTACTTTTAATGTAGCTCTGTTTCAGAATCACCTCAATCTTTTCTTATTCCTCAAGGGAGTTACTATAAAGCTGGTAGTGTTTTTAACTTTACATTTATTCTTAACTAATACATAAAATCATAAAAATTATACACGTTTATGGGATACCATGTGATATTTTGATGTATGTACATATTATGTAATGCTTAAATAAGGTTACACATATCTATCTCCTCAAACATTTATCATTTCTTTATGCTGAAAACATTCAAGCTCCTTTTTTGAAAGGAACAGTACATTATGATTATGAGTAGTCACCCTACTATGTGACAGCACACTAGATGTTTTTGCTCCTATTTAACTGTAACTTAGCATGCGTTGATATTGGTCAACCTGTTCCCATCTCTCCCTCCACTCTCCCCAGCCACTGCTCACCACCATTCTACTCTCAGCTTCTATGAGATCAACTTTTTTATATTCCATGAATGACTTTGATCATGCTATTTCTGTCTTTCTGGGTAAGTCTGGTGTCTGAAGAGATGGCTTTGGAAGGCTTGGAGAAAATGAGATAAACTATAACCCAAATAGGAAAAAATTTTCAGATATTACTGTAGCCTAGTTTCCTGGACTCTATGAGTCAGATCCAACTCAGTGGCACCTAACAACAAATAAACAACAAGTGTCATGGTCATTTATTCTTTTATATAAACTTTTTTTTCTTGCAGTATTGGGAACTGAACCCAGAGCCTAGTACATACTTTACAAGTGCTCTGCCACTAAGCTGCACCCCAGGTCCTTTTTAAATGTTCTATCTCTAGGCAGGGTCTCACTAAGTTATGCAGGCTGCCTCTGACCTCCAACCTGCCATCCTCTTGCCTCTGCCTCCTGAGTCACTGGCATGTGCCACCATACTTCTATCTTTTACATAAACTTTTGTCCTCTCTCTCTCTCTCCCTCTCTCTCTCTCTCTCCTGCCATATGGGTAGGTCCTACTCTCTGGAATGCTTTCTCTCTATCATATCCTTCCTTAAGTCCAGAAACTGAAGATTTTTACTTTTTTAGAACATAACTTTCTTTTGACTGTGTTATAAAATGAGTTCATGCCCTTTGTTTACCTTCCTTTTGTAATTAGTTCTCAATTAATAAGCCTGTTTAACTAAAAATATGGCTTATTTCTAATAAGTAATACAACTTAGTCTATTGGAAAGAACATGACCTTTGGATTCATACATACAAGAGTGTGTGATCCTGGCTTTACTTCTTCCTGGGGTAAGACTCTGGGGAAGTTATATCTTTCAATTCTGAATTTCATTTTCTCTAAAATGAAGGTATGGGTAGGTCCTAAAGTTGTTAGGATTAGATAAGGTAATGTATGCAAATAGCCTGGCATGTAGGAGTCATGCGATACACGCTTCCTGGCACTTTTTCAAAGTTCAGTCATCAGACTCTCTTTTTTTCACCTGGCAGAAGTTAAGTCCTCTCCCTTGTAGTGGGCGTGCATGCATTTGATGCCTGTGCATGTTGCATGTGCATAGGGTAAGGTATAGTGAGGACAGAAAACAGCAGTGCTCATTTTAAGTGGTTTAATTCAGGCTCCTTGCTGTCCTCAAGTACTTGATTATATATTGTTATATATTGTTTTGTGGCTGTTCTATTTCTTTTGTAGTAGCCTCTCTTCTGGGTGGATTCCCTGAGAGCAACACCATGTCAAAGCCTAGGAGGCTTTGATTAGGAATCTATCTCTAAATGCTTAGCATATCTTTTATTATTATTGTTGTTGTTGTGTTGTTGTTGTTGTTGTTGTTGTTGTTGTTGTTATTACTTAGCCTCAAGCTGCTCATGGGGACCCTGACAAACATTAAAGAATTTCACTTTCCTGGATAGGTCATGAAGGCTTGAAGTGCCTTCCCATTACACAACCCTTTTCTGAGAATAGCTGTGCTGAAGGTTCTTTTGTGGAGAGTGGCTGTAGCTTGTGCTGATAATTTTTGCAGTCCCAGTCTTGCTATGTGGGTCACAGATCATTGTTCTGGGGTTCTGGTCACATTTTAAGGTGGCCACATAGGGTAAGGGCATCTCAGATGCCTACCTCTGAGGGAGGTTGTTGTGAACTCTGTCCTAAGAGACATTCTAGATAGGATGGTGGGAATCCATGCCTTTCCAAACCTCTCTAAGCCTCAATATCTTCATCCCTCAAATAGACATAGATTTACCTGTTTCACAGCACGTTGTGGGAATTAAGTGAATGAGTTAGTGTTGAGTAAGATGGAACTGATACTGGGTCATGGTATATGTTTGATGATGTTAGAGAGGTAGATGAAATTATTAGTCCTAATTCTTCACCCTTTCTTGTAACCACACACTGCCTTGGTCACAATCTGGAGTTAGTGTATGAATCACTCCTTCAATTTAGGATTGGCCACTGGACTCATTTTGGCCAAAGGCAAGTGGGTGAAAATGACAATATGTCAGTTCTGAGCCTCGGTGTCAGATGTCAGAAATCTTGCCTCTTTCTGCCTTCTCTCTTGCCCGTCACCATGGGAAGAATTATAGCATCTAACCCCTTATCTAAGGAGAATGAGAGACACAGGGAGCAGAGTTGCCTCACACCCATAATGAGAAGTGGGACCACCCCAGCAGCTGCAGCTTGAAGCAGAGCCTCCCTGAGAACCCAGCTGAAAAGCAGCCACTGTAGAGAAGTGCAGATATATGTGTGCTAGTAAATGATCATTGTTGAAAATCATTGGCATTTCAGAAGTTTGTTATGAAGCAGTAGTTGACCAGTGGAGTTAGCTATTATTATTACTATTCAGTTTTAGAAAACCCAAGTGCTCTTAGGTGAACAAAGAGCTCTTTAATAGGCCCCTCCAGCCAGGTGATTGTTGTAAATGATGCTGAGTCCCTATCCCCAGTTCCCTCACAATCAGAAGCACTGGGCCTCCTGATGCTTTTGCAGCTGACAAAGCAGTTCCCCAGGCTGCCTCCCTGTTTCCACTGTTCTTGCAATCAACTCTCATCCCTGTGGGAGCCACTTTCTTTCAATTCCAAAGATCTTGACTAATACAGTCATGAAAAATAGCGTAGGGAAAGAAATGTATTTATAGGCTAATGTGCATCCTCTCTCTCTCTCTCTCTCTCTCTCTCTCTCTTTGTAAGAATTTCTTCTAAATTACAATCCTGCTGTGTTAGATGTTTTTGGTCTGAGAGTTGCGGCATTACATTCTTGAAACCTTTTCAGCACATAGTTGGGTTTCTTTGTGTCGTTCCTTCTCTAACTTCACTGGCCTAATAATACTTGCCACCACCCAGCTTCCTCTCAGGGCATTGGAGGGGTTTAATGAGACAGTGTTTGCACAGTGCTCTGAGGCTCTCCCAGGAAGAGGCAGGGTAGTCATATAAATGTGGATATCTGGAGTCGGCACTCATTTGTCCCTGTGTATCTATTTCATTTAGTTTAGTATCTTTGAGGCAATAATTTGGAAGGCACAACCTCATGCCCTTCTCTTAGTAAAGGACAGCGTTTTGCTTGGAGCTGAGATATTTTTTCCACCCTTTTGGCCTTGCTGAGCTTTTTAACGATCACTTCCATGCTGCTTGTCTCTAATCTGCTGAGAGATGCTGTCGGTACAAACTGTACTGTGAGACTGTGAGAAAATTACACCACAACCCACACGGAAGCCCTGCTTTTGGTTCCAGGATGTCTGCTGGGACTGCTGTTAAGAATATGTGTCTAAAGAAGGAGCTCATTCTAATTCTTGGTGCACAGGTGAGTTAATAAGTGTGTGCATTGAGACCAGAAGCTGATGTATCAAAGATGTGGCTCTCTATCACCTCAGGGGTGTTCTTAATAGTGGTGCCAGCTTTTTCCCCCTTTCATTTTCGTCAAAATGTATCAAGGGCTGTCATTTCTTCTCAAAGAAAGCACTTATTAATATGTATAAGGTAAGACTGTTCCTTTCTAAGACTTAACTTTACTCACAATCATTACATCCAAACATAATGCACACGCAGAAAGAAGGCCACACACACACACACACACACACGCACACAAACACACACACATACACACACACACACACAAACATAAACAATAAAAGAACACTGTGGCTCTGAACTTTCCCAGGCAGAAAATGTCGTATATTAATGTAAAATAAAATGTAGTCCCTTGCTTCCTTTTTTTCTCTCTGAGTCGTAGCATTTGCTAGATAATGATATATTTTTTTTGTTTCTGCGTCCCAATGTGCTTTATTTTGTATGATATTTTGAGTGTATATCAGCAGCTAAATAAAAGTATGTGAGTCCTGTTAGAGCCCTATTTTAACTTATTTTCTTTGTTTATTTTTTGTAGTACTGGGGGTTGAACCTGGGGCTCACATATGGTAGGCAAGTGCTGTACCATTGAGTGGTGTCCCCAGCCCTTTCTTATTTTTTATTTTGAGATTGCATGCTGCCTCTGGCCTCAAACTCACAATCCTCTTGCCTCAGCCTCTTGAGTTCTTGGAATTACAGGTGTGCTATGGTGCCTGGCCTAATTTATTTTAAATGGGTGACTCCTATTTGTCTTAGACTTGACTTGCATTTCAATTTGTATCTGTTTTAACAGATAATAATTTAAAACATCTGCTTTTCAGGCAACTATGTGAACTTATTTTTTGCATGACTATTAGGTCTTAACTTTCCTTTTGTTAAATCTGTTGGTCCTAGGAGCATTTAGTCAGTAATTTATTGGGAATTTACTTAATGTAGGTGCTTTGAAGAGTCACAAAAATTTTGAAGGTTTGTTTTTTATTCTGACTAATAATTATAGCAGACAGTCTTTGAGTGTTTGCTATGTAGGTGGTTCTTTATAGTCATTATCTTCACTAATTCTCATAACAACACTTCAGGTTGAGTATTAATTATTATGATACATATTTTATGGATGAAAGGGTAGGGGCATAGAAGAGCTAAGCCACTTCTCTAAGAGTCTCTTTTAGTCTAGGGCCTGGGCTTACAACCTGCAAAGGAGGAAGATTCAAGCTTCCTTTCCTTGAGGGTGATATTAGTTTGTGAGAACTGCCATAATGAAGTGTCACAGGTGGAGTGGCTTAATCAACAGAAACTTATTTTCTTACATTTTTGGAATCTAGAAATCTGAGATGCAGGTGTCTGCAGGGTTGGTTCCTTCTGGGGCCTTGTTCCTTGCCTTGTAGATGGGTGTCTTCTCCTGTGTCCTCATGAGGTCTTTAACTGTATCCAAATTTCTTTTTTTTAATAAGGACCTCCATCACATTAGATTATGGGTCACTCTGATGACTTAATAGTATCTTTTAAGATCGTATGTCTAAATATAGTCATATTCTGAGGTATTTGAGTTAGGAGTTCAGCATATGATTTGGGGAAAGGGGACACAATTCAGTTTATAACAGAGCTCATTAAAGATGTTTTTAAGCTGGGTATGGTGGTGCCTGCCTATAATCCCAGTGACTTGGGAGGCTGAGTCAGGAGAATTGTGAGTTTGAGGCCAGAGGCACCTTGTGCAACTTAGTGAGAACATGTCTCAAAATAAAAAAATAAAAATAAAAATAAAAAGAGGCTGGGGATGCAGCTTAGTGATAGAGCATTTGCCTAGCATGTGTTAGGCCCTGGGTTCAAATCCCTCAGTATTTTAAATAAATAAAAAAATAAATAAGGAAATAAAATGAGTTTTTGTAGATTCTTGTCTGCTCTTCTTTTACCTCAGCCCAGACACAAAAGATACCTTTAGATTTGGAGGGGTGAAAACATCTATCTATCCAGGTTTTTGGAGAATTGGAACTTTGACAATTCAAAGACCAGGAAGGGATTTGGAGGCTACTTTCCTTGTACTCTGTTATCCCTCCAGTGTGAGCAAAGGGTGGGAGGAGGAGGACCACAGAGTGGCTACATCCCTTTGCTATGCAACAAAAGAGCATGGAATGGCCTTGCCATTCAAGGGAATTGAGGAAGAAAATTGTAAATATGTGAGGCAGGACAGGATAGAAGGTGTACCAGATAAATGAATAAGCAAAATCAATGAAAATAGTTAATAGTTCAGAAGTACCATATCTACATGATCTTGCCATCTTAGGGCTTTCCCTAAAGCATCTCCCTTCAGTCTCATGAACCCACCCTTGGTCAGCCATTGCTTCCTAGTCTATTTGCAGTAAAATCCCATCTCAAATGGCATTTATAACTTTAGAGTCTCTGGCAGTCATCTAGTTTCCTTAATTAATTAATTATTATTATTACTTTGTGAATAAAATAAAATAAAGCAAAACAACATGAAAATGAGAACCATGAGAAGCCCAGCATTTAACTTGGTCACTTGTTCTCATTGCTTGTAGAGGTCCTGGGCATTCTTGGCTGGGTTGATAATGTAGTGATAGGGAGAGCCTGAAGCCAGGCCGTGGTGGCCTAGGTTCTGATGCCATCGCTGTCACTAAGCAGCTGGGTAATCTCAGGCAACCCATTTGTGCTCTCTTTGCTCTATTCTTTAAGTTTGAGGAATGAGATTTGTAATCTCTACCCCATAGATAGAAGGCCTGCCTTTGAGTGTTATGGTGGGGACTAAATAAAGTCACAAATGGGAAGCTATTTTTAAGCTTCAACACCATACTGCAGTTCAGATAAAAGTACTTTTACCACACTGTGTGCCATGGCCACAGAAGCTTTGTCTCTTTCATAGTTTAGCTCCACAAAAAACTTTTCCATGACTAGGGATTCAGGGTGAAGGTCAGAGCATAGAAGAAAAGTTAGAAAAAAGCCAATGAGTCACTGGGATCAAGAGTAAAATAAATATCTATGCTATCAGACTGCCAGGGTTTGTATAGCATGCAAAGATCCTTGTTCTGGCAATTATATCCCTTTTCTCATGTCTCAGGACATTTTGACCCATTTCCAGGCTACACATTTGAGCAATACGTTTCTTTTATTTCTACCTGGACATGCAAATTGAGTTCTTTTTCCCATTTGGTATGTTTTAGAGGACAAATTCATACCTTAATTTCTTTTTGTTCCTATTCAGGGCCAATGGGGTAAGAGGTAAGTCACAGGCACTTGCAATTTCCCAATCTCTCTTCCTTCTCCCTGGTTAGTGAGCATGCCTTCTTCTTTCCCATTGGCTTTTCCACATCAGTAGCTCTCAGGTTCATTCTTTCTGAAGAGGTGGCAATATACCCTTGATAATTTCATCATCTGACTAAATGGTCATTCAGGAAAAGACTTGACAGCCTGCGTGGCAGGGAAGGCTTCAGTGATACCGAGTGGATTTCAGAATCGAATCTCTGGTGGTGCTAAGTGCCCAGCTATGTGAAAACACCCTTCTGACCTCTTTTGTGTTCTAACCAGAGAGTTGTTTCTCTGGCCTTGGGCTCTTCCCTGAAATGCATTTGGAGTGGGGCAGACTGGGGTTCTTGTCCTTTCTGGAGGAGCACTGAAAGCCTGGGACAGTGTGGATTCTGTGTGGTTCCAGGAGTTCCCAGGGTGCCAGTGTAATTCTAGGACCCAGACAGCTTCTTTTCTGCTCTAGCTGAGCAGACACCTTAATAACCTTGACCTTCCAGGGTCTCTCCTATTTGAGGCTAACACCAGGCTTCTAGAAATGCCCAAATTGAATTACTCTAATCTTGTTTTGATTCTTCTTCTTCTTCTTTTTTTCAGTACTGGGGGTTGAACCCAGGGCCTTGCTTTTGCATGCTTTGTAAGTGCTGTACATTGAGCTGCACTCCCAGCCCATTTTTTTTTCTTTTTACTTTTTGAGACAGGTTCTGGTCTCGAATTTGCAATCCTCCTGCCTCTGCCTCCCGAGTTGCTGGGATTACAGGCATGCATCACTGCGCCTGGACTGCTTATTCTTTTGACATGTTAGTTGTTGTTGTTAGATGCCATTGAGTCGGTATCCGACTCATAGCGACCCTCATAGGGTTTTCAATGGCTGTTTCCGGATTGTCTTTGGAGTGGATTGCCAGGCCCTTCTCCCACTTTTGCGGTGCTGGGAATTGAATAAGGAACCTCAGAGACTGCAGCACAGCGCTCTACCAACTGAGCTAAATCCCAGCCCTTCTTTTGACATATGAAGTAGTAATTTAGGCATTTCTGGGGGTCAAGGGATGATGTGACAATTGCTCCATTCTGTTGGTCCAACTTCTGTTGATGTGGTATGTAGAGAGGGGCAGCTCCTTAGGTAAGCCAATCAATGTACTTATCAAATTGCTGTCATGATTCCTGCTCACTGGTCACATGCATGTGTACCCCTGGAACCCGAGATATTTCAAAGTCAGGGTGAAAAATGAGAAACACAATCATCTAATGTTTTCTCAGCTTCAAAATAATGATGTCAAATGATTACTTGGGCTAGAGTTTCTCAGTGCTGAAAGAACCATAAGTTTGTCCATTTGTGGAACTGAGGCCACCAGAGAGTATGTCTGGTAGTTTGTAAATTCAACATTCCTATGATGATCGGTAACTCATTTGTAATGTCTCCCCTTGGGGCCACTGCAATAGAGAAATTATTACTCTACGGGTGAGATATTTAATATTTTTCACTCTCAGGTGTCGATGGCATAGCATTGTCTGTGGCCTCCTGTTCCAGAACTTCTTCATTTAGTTGAAAGGGAAAGCTATGCACCTACTACCGAGTACACAGCAGGATAGCTCCCCATGCCTGGGCTCTCGTCCCTGAATCAGTTGGAAAGAAGTATTTCCTCTGATGGAAAAGGCTTTGAAATAAATGGTGCAGGGACCCAAAGAGTAAGATTTTCTTTTCATGATTTTTGGAAACTTCTTTTTTCATATTTATTTCAAAGACTTAAGTGTACTTTGGGGGGCCCCTAATCATCCTAAGCCCTGGGAATTTACTTCTCTACAGCTGCTGCCCCTCCCCAAGCAGCCCTGCACGGAGCAAAATAATTGTCTGTTTCTGTAAGCAGCCTCCTGTGCAGATGCAGCCTGATTAGCATGTGTGCGTGCAGCAGGCCACTGCTCGAGCCACGCTCGGAAATCCAGCCACTGAGAGAAATGTGGGCTTGACATTCATTAACATTCTTGGGCTCCCTGGGAAATACACATAATAGGGTAAAATTGCCATTAAGGAGAGCAACACTTGAGGGAAATATCTACTCAGTAAAGACTGAGATACTTCTCATCAATAGCTGAGGAAAAATCCAGTTGCCATAAAGGGTAAAAGAGACGTTCTCTTAATATAAGTGGAGATGACCAGAGTTCAGCAGGTTTGCAGCTCTAATGAGTCCCATCGTCCTTCGCTGGATGGCAACTGGCTTATTGGTATGCAGATGTTTCTGAGGCATAGTTTGGTCTCAGCAGATTCCAGAAACAGCTTAATGGTTTCTTTCCCCAGGGTCGTCTGTATTAACCTTAAGAAAAGTCATACATGAAAGGAGCAACTCTTAACATTGACATGGAGCCCTTAAGTTAAAACCATTTTTTTCTGGTTGGAAGAATAATATTGTCTGGTTTTTCTCTTTGCTTGATACTGGGGGTTCTTAGTGGGATATGAAGTAACTTTTGCCATAGATACTTTCTACACTAAGGCTTTCACATCTGTAGGGTGTGAAATTTGATTTGATTCTTTGTTTTCCATAGTCCTTTAAATTTGAATGATACTCTGTTAACACTATAGGATTGTGCCTTGTGTGTGCTAAACTAATAAAAAGACTTCTTATTAATGTGTAGGGAGTCAGTCAAAAGAGAAGTATTGAAGGCTGTTTAAACAAATCTAGGTTCTTAGACATTTTACAATTCCCTTGAAAAGGCTTGAACTGATACCTGAGTTAATTCCTTATTATGGACTTGGAGTCAGGTGTAGGTCCATGACATAAAACTTTAAGACTCATTTTAATTTTGTCCTTACTTGAACAACAAAGTACTCTATTTGGTAGTTCTTACAACTACTGTCCTTGACAATTGGCAGGGAGGCGTGAGGCTCCTTGCTGAGTCTGTGTCTTGCATAAAATTATTGATTTATTGAGTAAGTTATCTAAAGCAGCAGGTTTCTTAATGTCTGGTTGTGCAGTTTTAAATTCCTTCCTGAGATGTAACACCAATTTGTGCACATATTATTTTGATTCTTTTATCTCCAAATGGCCTTAATTTGATGTTAGGCATCTGTATGCATTTCAATTTTGTTGGAAGCAGCACCCTGTGCTCCTTATTAATAACAACAATACCCTGTATTTACATAGCAGTTTATAATTCATAATACATTTTCATATATTTTCTAACTTAATCCTCATAATATACCTATGTGCTAGATGATTTTATTATCATTTTTTTGATGAGGAAACTGAGGCTCATGGACTATATTACTGAAATATTCATGATAATTTACTTAAAAACAGAATTTGGACTTGAAGTTATAAGCCTTTCCTACAATATGAGCTACTTCTTTTCATTGGAGAAGTTGTTTTGCTATAAACACTAATTTGTTGATGCAAAACTCAAAGCATTGCTTTAAATGTATACAGCTAAGTTTGGCTGCAGTGGGTGGAGTTTTGCATGTTTGTTGAACATGCAAATAAATATACCAAGGTGGTAAGATGACTTTTTAAAAGAAGAACACAATAAGGAAGCCTTTCTTTAGTAGGATATGATACTAATACTTTTTCATAGGCTTTGGAGGCTTGATACTCTTAAATGTTCACAACTGCATTACTCATTCTCCCTTGAGATTTAGTGATGTTAAAAATGTGTTTCCTTCTGATCAAGTAAAATGCCAAAACTTGGTCCTGCAGTAAAAAATAGTTATCTTGATAATATTATAAATGTGATTTTTATTGGGTGTCACTTTTTAAGATCAAACTATAGGCAAAAAAATTGAACATTAACTATAGTTACAGAGCAAAATGTGAATGATATAAACCCTGTAATGTGAAAGTAATGGTGAGTTGACTGAAGTCAGGAGGTGGGTGGATGGGGAGGGAAAGATGTGAGAGTAGGGCAGAGTTCTGATTTCTTCATGTAACATAATGGAATTCACGAGATACAATTGAAAGTTGATAGAATAATGTGTGTGGGTTACTATATTATTTGAAGACATAAAGTTAAATAATAAAGGGACTGAAATAATATAACTAATAAAAACCAATAGGGAGGGAAAGGAGAGAAAATATAATTGATGTAATTTTCTCAGCTTTCATTATTACTGAGTCAAAAGTTCATGTCTGCAATTGAGAAATCAGGAAGAGATGTTGAACATATTTATGACTACCAATGACTAACCTGTAACTCCAAAGAGTAGTGAAATTTGGAGTAGAGAGTAGAGTAGAAGTGTTTCCGTTTTCATTATATTCTACACAATTTGATCTTTAAATAATGTACATACAGTTATTTTTTATCAACAGGAAACTTGGCTGTTGTGTTTCTGCCATAGATTGATTGAGGTATCTGTGTGGAAACCATAGTGGCAGTCCAAAAGGACAGATGGACCAGGCAGGACAGACTTTGAATAGGTTAATGAGTTAGGACCATGTAACTGAGCTGTGCTGTGCTGCCTGAGCCAGCAGACTCAGCTGAGGCCCCAACCACCAGATGCTGGCCTGAGCCATGCAAAAGCAAGAGCACAACATATCTACAACCTGGGCCAGGTGCCAGTAGGTCAGGCTTTCAACAATACCTGGATGTCTTCTTGGGCAAGTTGGAGCCTTGGGCTCCTCCTTTGTAATAAGAAGGGGTTAAGTTCTAGACTGTGTCCTGACTTTGACTTTCTTCCTACATTTTTGATTATTTTTCTGTAGTTCTCCGTGTCTTGTTTTTATTTATATGAACTGCATAGTTATAAATCTTTTGAATCTGGCACCACAACCTTGGCTAGATGATCTAAGAACAACAACAACAACGTGTTATCTTTAGGAAAGGTCTTTGTGTTACCCAACAGGTGTCAATCATGGTTATGTACTGAATAGTGTTAGCCTGACTACTATGTTCATTTATCACTAATAGATTTCAGTTACTGAAATGGTTCAAAAGAGTTCAAGATTTTGGGAACAGGATTCAAAGCACTTCTCCTCCCTTAATTTTTATAATTTGAGCTACTCATTTCTGATTTAAGGTGTTTTGGAATATGGTGTCAAATTTCCTGAAAACAAGTAAGAATATAAGTTTGCAGAGAGCATATTTCACTGCTTGACCATGTCTACCAAAGCAACTTTGCTCTGCCTCATGTTGGCATTGACCCAATCACATTTTCCTTGACCCTTTTTACTTGTCACTTTGTCATGATTTCAGCTTTGAGATTTTCAGGAACGATTTTAATATAAAAGAAGGTGAAAAAAGTAAGCTAACATTTTTCTATGTTCTTTCTGTGTGTCTGGGTAATCAAGTCTTAGTTCTTTGGGAGTTTGAATTAAGGGGAGAAAACAAAGCCAAATGAGAAAAATATTATGTATATCAGGAGACTTTTTTCTTCCTCAAGTTTACTGGGGACTTTTTAAGTTTTATTAGGTTTGTACAGTTGCTTACGCTAGTGACTTGGGAGAAAGAAGCTACCCAGAATAGCTTTCCAGATAATAAATGATTGCAGTGCCTGTTCTGGCTGTTTCTTGGGTAGCTGGAAATTGCCCTGCTCATCACTGAGTGACACTGGTTTCATTCCAGCGATTCTGGTTGAATGGGCATCAATGTGTACATGATTTAACCATTCTTTTCATGGTGTTTTGTCTCTGTACATACTTACCTTCCCCGGGAAGCCAACTACCCATAGATTTTTAGTCTGAAATGTCAAGGACCAGAATATGGGAAGCTAGGGAGAGAGGATCATACCACCTAGTGTGAGGCTGAAGAGTGAAGTCAGGTCAGGAGGCTGGTTCAGGCAGAAAAATGGTTTGGGGGAGAGGAGGGCTGAGAATAGATTATGATGAAGGAGGAAAATGAAAAGTGGTACAGATAACTCTGTATAAACCCATTAATATGCGGTAATACTCACAGTCATACTCTAAGGTAGATGTTGAAGAAGAAATAAACCTAGGTTTGGGGAGGATAAATAACTTGCCCAAGGTCACACAGAAAATATTGGAGCCAATATTTGAACTCTGTTCAATCTGAACGAAAAGCTTTTACTCAGTTCTACTTTATCATTCTGCCTTCCATTAGTGATAGGCAACTGGGAATTGAGGATTAGTAAAATAAAATAGCCCCTTTCTACCTCTCTACTGAGATTATTATTATTATTTTTTATCTTCTGAGGCACAAGATCTCATTCATGCATACAGAGCTATTTGCACAAACTGCAGCAGGAAACCTCCTTTTGCAAGCAAGAAACACTGGGTTGGAAGGCCTGGATAGAGATGGGAAATGAGACAGGCAGGAACAACTCCAATTCCCTCGTACCCCATTACAAAGCTTATCTTTATAGGACAAGGAATACTTGCTTCTCTGGAGACCAAGTAAATTAAGGGTGCTTTGTTCCCATTTTGTTCTTCTTTTAAAAAATGAAAATACCCCATTAAAAGGAAATTCTTCATCTCAAACTGCTGAGTGCTATGCTGCTTAATTTTAGCTTGTTAAATTTAAGGTCTTGAAACAAAATCCCACACATAAATGTTTCCTGGGCCCATGGCATTTCTATTTGATTGTGAATTGGATTAATTTTCATTTATCTTAAGCTCTTGCCTCTCATTCCTTTTTGTTTTGAAATACTTAAGCAAATGTTGACAGTTATGGTTGGCTTAATAAGCTGCCTCAGTTATGTAAATGACTTCTGTTGGGTATGTTAATGCTAGTTGAAGATAGCCTTAAGTTTTCTGGCATACTTTTAGGACTTACTAGTAAAGCATTCCTGATACCATTTAACATTTTTTTTTGCTTCTTCAGGCATCAAGTTGACCTTTTTTCTAGCTCCCTTTAGCCCTACACTTCCTTTTTGAATCTACTGTTTGCTTGACATGAAAAATGAACTTCTACAATTATAGACCCAGTGGCCTTTTCTCAGTCTTCATTCTTCTTTTCTGCTGTGCTGCAATTGACACTGCTGCTTTCCCCTCTTTCTTAAAAAAATTTTTTTCCCCCTTTGGCTTCCATGACAGTATTCTTCTGGTTTGTTCTTCTTTTGATCTGCTCCTTCTGCTCTTCATTCTCTCGTCAATCCTTATCATAGATCGGTGCATTCCAGTTTGTTTGCTTGTTTGTTTCACATGTGACACTTGTATAAGGTAATAGTAATTGTGCAACACACAGGGGTTCCCAAATGAAGATGCTCAGGTCTGAAGGTGACTGGAGAGTGTCCTGAGGACATCAATTTCTTGGCATACCTGTAAGCCAACTGAGCGTATCAGTTTGCTTCTAAATATCATTTGGGACTTTTATTATATGCATTGGAGACAGCTGTGTTACTCACCTCTAGATTACAGTAATACAATAAATACAGGATTATAGGATAAAGGTATAGGTAAATAGTGGGAGAAACTGGATTCCAAGTGATGAAGTTTCAGAGATAAGAATGGACAGAAGGTCCACAGGTTTAAAGAGAAGTCAAGGAGAGGGCATTCAACAGATGTGAGAAACAGCAAGGATTCAAACACCAGGAGTTGTAACAGGGGCCCAGGAACATCTGTGACAGCTGTCAGATATCAGGAACCGAAATTAGTAACCCAAACTCTCAGCTGAGGTTGGCTGGAGTCCAGGGAGATACCAAGACATGACTGAGCAGTGAAAACTGGAGCACAGGTGCCTGCTCCTTAAGAATCAGTCTGTCCACAGATGCCTGGGGTTGCCGTTCTGAGCTATGAAGGAGAGCAGAGATCTTGACAATGGAATGAAGAGCTATGAATGTGAGGTTCATTTTGGGTAAAATATATTGGAGGTGCCTGGCTGCAGCTAGGCCAAGAAGTTTCTTTACTGTCATCTTATTTCACTTCTAACTCTAAAGTGAGGGTGTCTGGTCCTGTCTTTTAAATGAAACTTTTTGGGGGATTGAAACTTATTGTGTCACCTCAAGCTCATACCTCTTGTGTCTGAGCACTGGCTCCATTTCCTATGTCTTGGGTTCTTCATTAATCTGAATATTAATGTGTAATCTGTAGGTTAATGTGGATATAGACATCTTTGCCTCATCTTCTTTTTTGTTGCTCACTGCCCTCCAGTTATCTTCTGAAGTCTCTCACATTCATCCCTTCTGCTTTAGCCAGCTGGTGTGTCACTATGACAGGGAAATTGACTGAAACAAACTTTTGGGAGGACAGATTTATTTTGAATTCATGGTTAGAGGATTTCTATCCATAGAGGCAGGGCAGACATATGGCATGGTGACAGGGCAGACATGGTGAGACACTTGGTACAGAACTTCACATCATGGCAGATCAGAAGCAGGGAGCAGAGAGAGTGACTGGAACCTGAAGTCTGGGGCAAAATGCTTCAGAGGCCTGTCCACAAAGACCTACTTCTGCAAAGCTAGAACCCACCTCCCCAAGTACCATAACCTTCCATGATAATATCACCATCTGGGGACCCCGTGTTCAAACTTATGACCTTTGGGGGACATTTAAGATTCAAATCATGGCATCTTCTATCTGTAGTTTAGGTCCATTTCCCTTGTATCCAAGTCTCCCCACATCTGCTTCCTTCATGGTTTTACTGCTTCTGGGATCCTCTCTCTCCCTGAAGCACCTGCACTCGCTTTCCTGACCAGTCTTCAGTGAACCCAGATATCATTATCATACTTCTCTCATCAGCAATTGGGGGACGGTGGAGGTTGCCTATGTCCCTTCCTTTCATGTCAAAACATTTTGATTTCTAAAAGAACACCTTACTAATGCAGACTTCTATACCCTATCCAGCTGCTCTACTGCTCAGGATAGTCCTTTTGTTGGCTGGTGTGTGAATTCACTCAGGTCTCCCTCCCTCATTTACCAACCCAGCAGCATAAGATCCCCTAAAGGTGTCTATGTCCTAATCCTCAGAATCTGAGAATGTGGATGCCACATGGGAAGCTGGAATTAAGATTGTTGATCAACTGACCTTGAGATGGATGATTATTCTGATTATCCAAATGGGCCTAATATAATCACAGGGCCCATTAAATTGGAAGAGAGAGGCTGAAAAGAGTCAGGGAAAAAATGTGGTGATAGAAACAGGGTCAGAGTGCTGTAAAATGAGAGGGACTGGCCTTTGAAGATGATGGAAGGGAGCCACAAGCCAACATGTATAGTTACTCTTCAGAAGTGGGGAAAAGCAAGAAACAGATCCAATTCAGAGCCTACAGAAGAGAATGAAATCTTGCTACGACCTTGATTTTAACTGGTGTCAGACTTCTGACATATGGGATGATAGATAAGAAATTTGTGTTGTTTTAAACTACCAAGATTAAGGTAATTTGTTACAGCAACAGAAACTCAATACACAGTCCACCACTCAAAATAGTTACCATGTACTCCTTGAGAGCCAGATTGTCCACTAATCCTCACAGTAGGAGGAAAATATACTAGGAGATAAGGAAGGAGAGACTCCTATTAACTTAATTCCTCTTTAACTTGATTTACTCATTCACTCATCTAACAACTATTAAGTGCTTTCTTTGTGCCAGGCACTGTTCTAGGCACTGCAGACAGGTAAACTTTACCATCCTGGAGATTACAAATGAGTTGGAATATACACAATAAATGTGAAAATATGAAAATGTTTGCGGGACCCAGGTGCCATTGTGCACACTTGTAAATTACAGTGACTCTGCAGGCTGAGGCAGGAGGATAGCAGGTTCGAGGTTTGAGGAAACCTGTGCGCTTAGCAAGACCCTGTCTCAAAATAAAAAACAAAAAAGGAGCTAGAGATGTAGCTCAGTGGTACAGCACTTGGCTAGCAGGCATGAGGCCCTGAGTTTGATCCCTAGCACTACAAAAATATAAAAAATAAGCTAAAAAATAAGCTCTGGATTGTAAGCCTCTGGTTTATAAAATGTTAATGGATGGTAAGTGCTATGAAGAAAATTAAACAGTTAATAGGGAGTAAGTCCAAAGAGAGTAGCTAGTTTTTGTTAGGGTGGTCAGAAAAGACCTAAAGAAGTGATACTTTTAAAATACAGAAGAATAGCTTTGATTATAAACAAGTTAAGTTTCTGACAAAATGTACACTTTATGAATTTCCATCCTTTATGAGCTTCATTACGAACTGGTGATCTTGGTCTTGGCCAGGTTGGGATGAGTGAGCCTAGATTTTCCATCTCCTGCTACAACCAGAAACATTTCTGAAGTTCTGTGCAGAGTGTTTTAACTTAATCTTATTTCTTCTAGCTAAAAGTGTTCCTTATGTGGCTTTATTTCAACACCTTTGGCAGTGTCTTTAGCTGTTCATGGGAGGACTTCACTTTCAACTTGTCCTTCATGTATTCTCCATGGTAGGTGGACAACTAAGAAATTTAATTCAGTTTCTTGTTTTGACCCTTGTTTGAAGAGCCATGAGCACATGATTTTCTGTGTTCAGTCATGACTAATAATCATATTAATCTACTGTGAATTCCTTAAAGCTGGTCTTTGGGCCAAAATTTTTATATTATGATGAAGTATATTGCATAATGGGGGATCTTGAGTACAGAAGCCTTTTATTAAAATTGGTTTTTATAGTTAAAGGACCTTTTAGTGAGGGAGAAGTGTTGGTTTCAGAATTATCTATGCTGTATTGACTTTATGGCACCCTGAGGTACTCTTCAAATGCAAATGTGGGTGTTCATTAAGCAGAAACTGTTTCAAAACTATTATGCTCTGCCGTGCTAATGCAGGTAGAAATTTGGAAGCTTTCTGCCTTTATTATTTTTTCTATTGCTTTTATGGAGGGAAGGGAGTATTGGATGGAGAATATATATGGTCAAGTTAACTGCTAGAAACTCTCTGAAGGAAATGTATTTATATTTAAAAGTAGGGATTTACTATGGGTTCCTGGCATATTGATATAGGAAAATATTTGCTCTCCTCCTTCCACCTCCAAACATTCAGGGAGCAGACATATGCTTTACAATTAGCTGTGTATTTCAATAGGCATTAAGATATTGTGCCATAGGTAAAACAACTAACCAACCCACCAACCACGTGTGTAATCATCTCTTCTCAATGTATATAGAAAATGTTTACAAAAGTAGAGAAGTTTCTCTTTTGAATTTCCTTGCTTATCATTTTTATTCTTACTGTTTTGCACAGACATAATAATATTATACTGGACCAAGGCAAACTATTTGGTCATTGGCTTAATATTTACTTTAATGTGTCTCCATGTGCATACAACTAAATAGATACGGTCCCTGACATTTGCTATTTTACAACTATAGCAATGGTGAATTGAGCAAAAATATTAGGGCCATACATGAATGGATCACATACTAAGATTTATACCTTGATAAAAATAAAATATCCTCCTACTGAGGTATATATGAATGATGAGCCATTTGAAGATGTACAGGTCCTTGATGTTCTAGGGTACATGGTTCATGATGCATCATCACTGCTACTAACATGGTCATGTCATATTTGGGCATACCAGATTGTTCTGACAGGAAAGAATCATGTGCTGTCATGAGCATTAATTTAGGTCCATTGCAGAAGTAGTTCTGGCTGCCTGTTGCTTAAAGCTGGGTAAAAAGCATTTTTGCCTGCCTGCTCTTACAATTTCTTCTTTATTAGAGGGCATGCCATTATATAAAGTAGTGTTCACTTGTAATCATGGAGCAAAGGTTGTGTAAAATTACCCAAGTGAAAAATTCTTGCTGTAGAAATTATAGAACTTATTACCCAACAATTGACAGGAATGATATATAGAATGGTATATTTAGAAAATGTTACTTACATAATTTCTGGAAAGTGGAGTCATTTTGAGACTTCCCTCCATCCCCTCCTTTCTCTTTCCTTTGTACCTTTACACTGCATTTATTAGATCAATGTTTTGTAAGAAAAATATACATAAAATGTAATATATTTTCCATCAGAAGAAATAGGAGAATAGGGAAATTGAGACTTACAAAACTGAGATGAAACCAGAAATGAGGGAGGTAAATAAAATAAATGCCAGGAATCCTCTTTCTTTGCTAGAAGGGGGCTACAAAGTTGGCTTTGAACATCCTAACAACCAGTTGAAGAGAGAAAGTCTTCACAGTTATTTTTTAGCCATTCATTACATTTGTAAGTCACTTTGTAGTCCTTCCCTTGAAAATAGGGGACCTGTCAGCAGCCAAGTAGGGTTCTAAAGCTTCATCTGCTTCCTGACAGGTGCTTTGCTGCACTACCAGCCTTGGTGTGCTGGGCTCTCCAGATCATACCCTACTTACTTCTGCCTTCTGGTATTTTCTCCCACGTCCCTATCTGATTTCAGTTGATTGGCATTTTTTTTTGCCTCTTGCATTTGCCTATGCAGCCTATCACTTTGCTATTTCATACACTGTCTCTCCTGCCCACAGTGTTCTCTGTTCCCATTCTCCAAGGTTCATCAAAATGCTCCTTCCTCCATGCAGCCATCCAGAATCCTCACAGCCAGAAATCATTTTCTTAAGTTGCTTATTCCCATTACCCCCTTATTTAGTCCATTATGCTTTTTTATTATTGACATATAAAGGTCTTATTGCCTCCACCGGATTTTAAAATTCTGCATGGGGGGAGTGCTCTTCACCACATAATTCAATATTTTACATATAGTTGGTGCAAATACATGCTTCTCTGAATGGATGGATGAATTTTATCTAGTAAGATTTGAGATTCTGTATAAATTGCACTGGTTGGCTTTCTTCCAAACTCAGAGTGTGCTATTCTTTTAGATACATTGATTTTAAAAACAGAATTAAGGGACTATAAAAATAGCCTTCAATGAGTTATTCCAGCAGTTTCACTGTTTCTTAAGAGTGGTAGCATTTCTTTTATGATGCTTTTCATTTACAGCATGGCCTTACACCTAGCTCTTTTTCGAAACACAATCCCATTATTACAGTTGCCTTTTGCCTCCAACAACTTCCCATAACATTAGAGGTATAATATTGGGAGAATCGCTTCTGACAGAGCCGTTTCTAGTTTGCAGTCGGGGCGATGCAGGATGTCAAATTGCTCATCATTTCTGGATCTGAAGGGAAGTAGTTTGAAGATTTTATTTTACCTATGTGGTTCCAGCCAACCATGTCATGGAAAACATATTTCCCTATATGGGACAAGGAAATGGGTCAAGTAATTCTCACACTTTCCTAAAATCCAAACATGAAATAGGATTGATTTTGCTTTTTTTCCTCATTTTTTGGATGATCCAAAAAACGGAGAGTGCACATAGGAAGGAATAAAAGGCTCACAATCATTTTGAGAGTTGTTCAACTTTCAGAAAGAAATGTGGGTATGTGTTCTTAAAGATTTTGGGTCTCAGTGCAATGGGGACATAGTGGTAAATTTAGGAGTGTTGGAGGAGCTGTTCAGAAAAGTAGGAAGAAATGCCAAATGCGGAAACACTGGAGGCCCAACTAGAAAAAAGGCAAAGTCTATGTTTTGGATCCCCCTACTCTCTGCCTCTAGATGTAGGGGCACCTCTGCCCTTTGGGTCCCCTTGGTAGCATCCTCTCCACTTGTTGTTTGGTGCTATTAAGTCCATGTCTGACTCATAGTGACCTTGTGCACAATAGGTAAAACAGTATTAGTGCTTCTCTGCTGTTCATAGGGTTTTCAATGGCTGATTGTTTTTTGGGGGGCATATTGCCAGATCCTTCTTCCAAGCTTACAGTACCCTGTGTTCCCAGGTGGTCTCCTATCTAAGAGTGAACCAGGCCTGAGCCTGCTTAACTTCCATGACCTGACAGGACTGGACGCCACAGTGGTACGGCTGCAGGCATCCCCTCCACTTAGACTCATTTCTCCACCTGATCCCCTCAAAGTCAACTTATCTTCATCTTCCAGGACTGGACTACCTCAGTCTGATGCCCCAAATTGGAAAAATGGGATATCACAAGAAGGTTAAGTGAATATCTAAGAACTTCTTGTTTACTGGGCAACTCTATATGTGTGTGTGTGCTTTATGGTACTGCTGGGTTAAAAGTAGGATTAGATCAAGAAAATAAGAGCTTGGGATTTAATCAGACATCTGCTTACACTGTTCTTTGCTCTGTATCTTATGTGGGACTCTGAACATGTTCATGATCTTCTCAGTTGGCCTTTTGGCCTTTCCCTTATCTGTAAGACTGGAAAGAAGTCTTAGTGATTCAATGAACTAGCACAAAAGGGTTGAAGACAGTACCTGCACCATAGCTGGGGCTCAGGGACACTGCTTCTTCTACCTCCCTTTGCCCTTGGAACAGGGGACTGGTATACCCTGTCCCCTTTCTCTTGTGGTGTGACCTAGCCAGTGGGGAGAAATAGTGCCTCCAGGCTTGGCTCTCAGTGAAAGTAAGATTTCTTCTTAAGTCACACTGGACAAGTAGCCAGCTCTTCCATTTGTGCATGGCTTTTTTAAGACTAAATGTCTGTTCTTTGAGTATACAAAGTTACCAGATATCTGGATTTATTGCTAGAAAATAATTTTTTATGATGATGGAACTAAATAGTATGGTATTATTATGGTATTATTATGTTACTGTATGACAAAAGATAAACATAAAGTACTATTATTTATAATTAGATTTTAATTTGCTACATGTTTCTATATTACAATTATATTGAAAATACTGCAGATATACAAGAAGGAAACAGAGAAATGTGTAAATGAAGGAATAAGGGGATAAATGAGCACTGTCTCTGATTTGTAAAAGAAAGAAAGCAATTCATTCATGGTAGTGATTGTACCAGAATTTAGCTTTGGTTCTCTAGTGTTTACTCAGAGAAAAGTCAGGAAATAATATCTACCTCTACATATAAACAGGGTTAAAATAATAAGTTCCAGGTTCTGGGATAGTCTCAGCTGTTCCTCTGTCATGGGAGGTGGGCAAGGCAGTGTGTTGCTGTGAGTCTGTACTTCTTCCCTTTTATCTGAAGTTTTTCAGTTTATGAGTTCAAATAATAAAGGTTTAGTTTACACAGGAAGAGCTACCCCAATAAAGCAGATAGGTGCTTTTGTTTAACACTGAGATTAATCCCTCTCAGTTCAGTTGTAACCAGCATGATACCCCTCACTTTCTGCAACCCTCCCAGTGGGGGCCCAGGCCTGCTCAGTCTTTCAAAAGACTATGAATCTCATGACTCTTCTCCCTTTGAATAGGACCCAGGCGTGTCCGATGGCCTGATGGGCTGCAGGAATGAGAAACCAGATTTTAGGAACACTGAGGTCATGTTTACTCTGCATGGGAAAACATACCTTCCCTGCTTCACCAGTAAGTCACTTTCCCCATGGGTGATCTGAGGACCCTTGACTCTTTCTTGTGCTTAGAGGGCAACGAATAACATAAAAATTCTTTAGGGGTTCATTCATAGTTCATTCAACTAAGGCTTCTGCTTAACTATTAAATATAAAGTACATAGCATGTAATTCTGGTTTTTAAAATTTATGTGCCTTAGAAGTTTGGATATAAGTCTTTCAAATGAAGTGGATAGTTAGAGGGATACATTTTTCCCTTCCTGCAACACATATGCATGCTTTTAAAATATACTAAAATAATTCTGAGTTCATACTTAGTCTTGAAACCTATGGTGGGCTATCAAACAGTTGCCCAGCACAAAGGGGAAATGAGAGGTTAGAGCAGCAGGTAGGAGATCCAAGAGCTTATTTCTTATTGGATCTCAGTGAAGACTAGAGCTGGGCTGTGGTAGCTGTGTGGTGAGGGGAATGTGGACCCCAGTTCCTTATGGGGATGTTATTCTACTCCTCACACCAGTATAGATGTGTTAGTAGTGTATGGCTGGCAACTGTTCTAAGTGGTTGTGGCATCCACTGTGATTGGTTGGAACTCTTGTACTGTTTCTAAAAGAAAAAAGAAACTAGAGAAAATGAGAAGGAAATGGTTGAAGACATAGTGGCTGAGGGATTTCTTGGTTTGAATGAAGGCAAGAGTTTTCACTAAAACTAATGGAGCATGTTAAGTCCTGTAGAAGATACATAAAACAAATATTCACTTAGATGTAACACAAATAAACCAGTAGACCACCAAAACAAATAACAGAAACAAAAACAAGAAGGAAAGATGATGAAAGGCACATTCATTACCAAAGAATAATCACTAGACTGGAAGTCAACTTCTCATCAGCACTATAGTGCTAAAAAATGTTATATATCAGTAAGCAGTCGTAGAGGCAAGGATGAGATAAGTGAGATTCACAAAGCAAGGATGGTCCAAGAAAATTGAAAATATATTATAACAAAGGAAAGTGAAATGTGTGAGTGGAAGATGAGTTGAAACAAGGTGAACCCAAAATCCTAGAAAATAATAACAGAAGATGGGCTTGGGAGGTCAGAGATAAATGTTCTAAGGTCCTTAAATTGTTCAGGAGGAGAAGGGAAAAATTAATTTATGAAACACTTTACTAGGTTGAGAAGGCACATTAAAAATTAAGTACATTAAAATGATAGAAGGAGAAAGCATGTCTTCTGAGTTAGAGATAAAATGGAGTAAAGAAATCTCCATCAAGAAGGTAGGAGGTAAGTACTCAGGATCCTCTTTTTGATGTTATAATCAAAGCTGAAATAAGTGTCCTAGTTCACATATGCAAAAGGTTTTACATTCTAAAAGTAGAATGTATGGACCATAGGATGGCTTTAATTTTATTAGATAGCATCAAGTTGATGACCAAAATACTAATGCCAATTTATGTTCTCACAGCCAGGGTAAAGAGAATTCCTATTTCCACATTATTGCCACCATTTTTCACTAGGTTTTTCTTATATCAAATCTATTTATAGGAGTTCTGATCTTATTAGTAAGAATTAAATTATATTTAATTTTAATTAAAAATATATACCCATAGTAAGTGACTTGGATTAACTTTCTATTTCTAAATTTTAAAGTTGCAGATTTTAACAATTATTTCTTGGTGAGCAGTACTTTTGTGTCTTCTTATAAAATATTCTTTCACATATAATAAAACTTCATTTCTTGTATTTTTGTATGGTAATCCAAAAATTTTGTTTTTCATATTTTGGGCACTTGGCTCTTGGTTCAACACTTTCTTACCACTTCAAATCCCTTATTCAATGTGTACATAAAAAATCACAGTAACCTGGGTGTGGTGGCACATGACTGTATTTCCAGCACTAGGGAGGCAGAGGCAAGATGATCCAAAGTTCAAGACCAGCCTGGGCTACATAGAGAGACCCTTTCAAAAGCAAAAAACAAAACCAAACAAACAACCCCCCCCGCAAACCAATCACACTGAGTCTGAGAGTAGTACATTCATTCCTAATTCCAACATCTTGAGATATAAAACTGTTGAATGTCTAGAATTTGCTTCAGTGTATGGTGAGGTAAGAATCCAAATCAATATTTATGTAGACAAAATCCCATTGTTTTATTGCATAATAGATTCAGACAGAAATCACATGATCATTCCAATAAATGCAGTAAAGACCTTTGACAAAGTTCAACTTCCTTTGTGATAAAAGCCCTGAAGAAACTAGGAATAGAAGGAACCTTCCTTAACATAATAAAAGCAATATATGAAAAACCTGCAACCAACATCATACAAATGGAGAAAACCTGAAAGCATTTCCTCTGATATCAGGAACAAGACAAGGGTATGCACTCTCTCTACTCGTATTCAATGTAGTTGAGTGAACTCTTATCCAGAGCAATAGGCAAGAAAAAGAAACAAAAAAGGATTGGAAAAATTGGAAAGGAAGAAATCAAATTGTCTCTGTTTGCAGATGATATGTTCATATACTAAAAGACCCTAAAGACTCCACCAGAAAACTCTTAGAGCTAATAAACACTTCCAGCAAAGTAGCAGGATAGAAAATCAACATACAAAAACCAAGAGCTTTTCTATATACTAATAATGAACAGGCGCAGAAGGAGATCAAGAAAACAATTCCATTCACAATAGCTTTGAATATTTAGGAATAAACCTAACCAAGGAGCTGAAAGACATGTTTAATGAAAACCATTGTTTCATCATCATTTGTTGCATAATTTCCACTGAATTATAATGCCACTTTGCTACATATGTGTAGTGCAGTTCTTCAAGTAGCCTCAGACTGACCCAGGTCTCACCCCTTTCTAGCTTGTAATTCTCAAGCATAACTGTAAAGTGTCCATCCTCAGATAGGGAGGGACAACTGGAATAATCTGAGCACTGTTCCAGCCCTCCTTCAGAAAGATGATGTCCTTCAATGTCTAGATTAGCAAGTCACATTGCTTAGGGTGGGCGGCTTTTCAATGTCTCTCAGCTGTGGTGTAAGTGGGTCACACATAATCAAGACTCTCCTCATTCCCACCCAAGCAGCTTTCCTGTATCTTGAGGGATCCACTTTCAGTGGGTCCTAAGGTGCTGCTGTCTGTTGCTACTTATTTATCAGTAATAAACCCACTTGATGTAACGTGTATGTGTGTGTGTGTGTGTTCTGACTATCTAGACTCAGATAAGTATTATATCAGCCTATAGTGAACCTGCTTTGCAAGACCAAGTTTCTACATAGATTTTATTTCATTCATCTATCACCTTTCTCTGCATGAGTAAAAATTTATGACTTCAAATTTGATATGGGAGAAATTTTCCTCTCCTTTTGTTCATTGTCTGAACAAACTTTGTTATTATTAGACTTTTCTCTTACACATGAATTTTAAAAATCAAATTTCCTAATTCCATTTAGAAATCCTACTGGCAGTGCCTTGAATTTATAGACTGGTTTGGAGGAGAGACTTCATGTCATTAGGAACATCTTCCCATCCATTAATATGGCACATCTCTTATTCAGTTCTAATTCATGCCTTTCAAAGGCATTGCATAATTTTCTTTATAAAGATGTTTTCTATATTTTTTGTTAGATTTAGTTGAGAATAGCTCAAAGTTGTGAATAGTATACATTTATTGTTCTAATTGATTACTGCTAATGCAGGGCAAACTTCATGGACAAGTAACCAGTTCAATAGCCCAGTGAGGAGACTTAGAAGGGAGCCCTCTGCTTAAAGTTTAATGCTATGTCTTGGCTGTCTTGAAATTATTAACAATTTTATCTTTCAAGTTGTACTTTATAAGCAAAGTCTCATGGGAAATGGAATATGCACCTGGGGGTTGGCAAAATAACAGCATCAGTTTCTACTTCCCTTCACCTTTCTGATTTCACAGGACAGGTTCTTAGCTACTGAATCCTATTCCCTGCCATGTGTCTGCTGCTACCTTTTAGCCATAGTAGGGACTGTACATGGGGTGGTTAACGTCAGCACACACTTTAGAAAACCTTATGGGGAGAGAGATTTATTGGCAGGCATATGGCAAGGTGGCAGGGTAAGCATGGCAGGGCCTGTGGGAGAGAAACTCATGTGATAGCAGATCAGGAGAAGAGAGCAGAGAGAGTGATGGCACTGAAGGCCTAGGGTAAAAACTTCCAAAGGCACAGTGACATACTTCCTCAAAGTTAGAACCCACTTCCCAAAGTTCCATCATCTCCCAGGACAGCATCACCAGCTGGAGATCCAATGTTCAAGCAAAGGACCATTTAGGGACATTTTAGATTCAAACATGACACTGCCACTGTCTCCCAAAGGCACATGGCCATCTTTGAATACAAAATACATTCATTCCAACTTTAAGAGGCTCCCAACAGCCTCAAACCTGTTCAAAAGTCCAAGTTTGAAGTCTCCACTGAGATGCAAGGCAAGCTTAGCTTGGGCCCCTGAAAAACAAAAAGCAGGTTCCAACATACAATGGCACAGAGTAAGTATTCCCGTTCTAAAATGGAGGAATGCAGGCACAGAATGGAATATAATCTGCTGAACAAACAAATCTGGTGCTTGTGAGGACCTGGGTACCTTCAAGGGTCTGCCATCTCCATATCTGTATCCTTATGTCTGTGAGAATACAACATCAGA
Organism: Pedetes capensis; assembly: GCA_007922755.1. NCBI lineage: Eukaryota > Metazoa > Chordata > Mammalia > Rodentia > Pedetidae > Pedetes > Pedetes capensis. Next base: position 80,806 of record VMDO01004362.1, read on the forward strand.
GCAAATGCAGCCATCAAGTTAGGCCAAGAAAGAGACAGCCAAAGGAAAGAAAAAGCTTTTTTCCTGCTCTTTGAACAAGAGACCCCACATTTTCATTTTGCATCCTGCCCTCAAATTGTACACTCTCCACTCTTCTAGTGTTTGGAAATACTAGGACTTGTACATATTGCTCTTTCCATGGGACTATCTATTGCCAATCATAGTTTTATGCTACAATGGGTATTTTGTATTTTCTAAATACATTTTAAGATGAAATTTTGTTAGCTATTTGAGAGCACCTCCTGGGGCCAAGTGCCTTTGCAATAATTTAGTTCATTTGAACACATCAAAGCCTGATGAAATTTGGACATATTTTATAAAACCCTGCTATTTCAGAGGTGTGAATAGCTCAGACATAGGGATCAAAGTGACTTGTTCAAAGCTAGCAATGAAGGGCTGTTCTAGTTCATACTCTCAGTTCAGGTAGGACTCACATATTATTTTATGTTTCAAGACAAAAGTGGAATCATTGTTAAGAAGCCCAGCCACCCCACTGAGCACATTCATCAAGCATTCCTCACATGCTTCCCTCTCCTCTCACCAGCACCCCCATGAGGGATTCAAGGATTAGTGAATTAGTGTTGAGAAAGTATTTATAAGTTCTTGCATAAAAGTACCATTGTTGTTGTTGTTAGGTGCTGTAGAGTCGGTATCCGACTCATAGCACAACAGGGGAAACACTATTGTCAGTGCTTCTCTGCTGTTCATAGGGTTTTCAATGGCAGATTGATTTTTGGGAGGGGGTTGCCAGGTCCTTCTCCCAAGCCTACAGCTTCTGGTGTTCCCAGGCGGTCTCCTATCCAGGTACTAACCAGGCCCGATCCTGCTTAGCTTCTGAGATCTGACAGGATCGGATTCCACAGGGCTATAGTTGCAGGTAAAAGTACCATAAAGAACAGCATATAGTTACTCTTTAGAGCCAGAAAACTTAGGTTTCAGAAACATAAAGCATGTTTAATACAGTTTTCTACTTCTTAAGAGAGCATTCAGAAGAAAACTAATTTATTGAGCTAAGTGTTTTTGGTTGTATTTTCCATACTTGTTTTATATCCCAAAGTACAGTATCATAATATAGCTTCCTTCACCTCAGACATCTATAGGGAGAGGTGTATGTGAATATATAGCACAATTCACAGCTAGAAATTGGGAACAGTGCATGTGGCCTCATTCTTGACCTCATCTCAAAGCCCATTATAGGCATTTCTTGAGACTGTTCATTCTAGAAATAAAAAGGGTCAGACTAGACTTTGATTCCAGAGAGAAAATATATTCCTTAAGTCTCTAATTCATTTTCTTTTTTTCTCTTCTTTCCTTCCTTCCCTCCCTCCCTCCCTTCCTTTCTTTCTCTTTCTTTTTCTTTCCCTCCCTCCTTCCTTTCTCTATTTCTTTTCCTTCCTTCCTTCCTTCCTACCTTTTTCTTTCTTTTCTCTTTCTTTCTTTCTTCTAACTTTTTCTTTTGCTGCTTTTTTTAGACTTAGAACTGAAGGGAATCTTTTTTATTTGATTCCTTTTACATACTAATACACAACTTTGATGCATTAGTAGCATTGCTGATTTAGTATCAAACAGTTATATTCTGGGGTACTAAGGTAACTCTCCATCTTTTCCAAAGAGTATAAATCAATTGTCCGATATTTGTTAATTCCACAATGAAGTCTTTAGTCATATAAATTACATTTAAAATTACTGCCTTTCCTTCTCTAAAATAACCTAAATGCTTTTAGGAAGGCTGGCACACCAAACCTTATCTGTACTTTATACTTCAGGGTAAATAGTTTATTGTTGTTGTTGTTGTTGTTGTTGTTGTTGTTAGGCGCTGTTGAGTTGGTATCCGACTCATAGTGACCCTCTGTACAACAGAGGAAACACTATTGTCAGTGCTTCTCTGCTGTTCATAGGGTTTTCTATGGCAGATTGATTTTTGGGAGGGGGTTGCCAGGTCCTTCTCCTAAGCCTACAGCTTCTGGTGTTCCCAAGCAGTCTCCCATACAGGTACTAACCAGGCCTGACCCTGCTTAGCTTCCGAGATCTGACAGGATTGGATGCCACAGGGCTACAGCTGCAGGCAAATAGTTTATTAGGTCCTTCTCAAAAAACATGTTGATGGATGGGTATTTCCTGAGGTGATACTAGATGTGACTATACTAAAGAAAGAAAGTAGCAGGGTGAGAAAAGAAAAAAATATAAGAAAGATAAGCCAAGTCACAGATGGTTATGAAAGAAATCAGCCATTTCATAATGTTACCTAAGTTTCCATTACCTAAGATTAATGGAAATTCTTCTTGCTTCTATCTTCTTTTTAAAATTTGCTTTAAAGTGACTCTACCTTGAAAGACTTAAGGCAGAAGTGGGTGAGTCATGGGCATCTGTATACAAAGTCCAAAGAATCAGTAAGTTAACAGCAGAAGTGGTAAAAATTGAATTTCTTTCTGCATCACTGTGAATAACTAGAATTGTATGTTTCTCCTCTCACATTATAGATATGGATTGCTATATGTAACTTCTGTGATTCATCAAGAAATGTCAATGTTGAAGACAAACATGGGAACTATGGTCCACAGAGTCCATGAGCATGAATTTTTCTGTTGCCTAAAAGAATTGTTGTTGGGTGCCATTGAGCCATATCCGACTTATCGAACCCTCATAGAGTTTTCGATGGTTGATTATTTTGAGATTGCCTTCGGAGTGGATTGCCACATCTCCCATTTTGCAGTGCTGGGAATCAAACTTGGGACCATAGAGACTGCAGAGTGGCACTCTACCAACTGAGCTAAATACCAGCCTGCAGCCATAGCACTGTGGCTTCTGATCCCATCAGATCTCAGAAGCTAAGCAGGGTCAGGCCTGGATAGTACTTGGCTGGGAGACTGCCTGGGAATACCAGATACTGTAGGATTGGGAGAAGGACTTGGCAACCCACTCCCAGAAATCAATCAGCCAGGGAAACCCCTATGAATAGCAGAGAAGCAGTGACAATAGTGTTTTGCTTGTTGTATGTAGAGTCTCTATGAGTCTGAACTGACTCCACGGCACCTAAGAACAAGAAGTAAAAGAGTGACGCCTTCTTAATAATGCTGAGAGTCCCTGTTGAGAAGAGATTCAGGAAACAATTACAAAATTTGCCCCATTTAAAAAGAACATTGTTTTTCCTTAATACTCATAGAATAATTTATTTTAGAATATTTTCTGTTAAACCAGGGGCCTTTGTCAGCTTGAAAGAAATGTGTTAGATACAGTCTTCGTGGAAGTAATGAAAATATTTGTGACCCAAGTGTATAGTAGTTTAAGGAATTAAAGTCATGATTAGATAACTTAGATGATGATTTATTTTCTTACTCTGGAAATTTTTGTTAGCTTTGATTTTCTTGTATAGTAAAATAATTAAATTGACATGGAGCAGATAAAGAATTAGATGCCTAAATCCTTATTCACATGATTATAATAAGTTTTCTTATAAACATTTTGCTTATACAAACTTCTGTAGAAATATATCACACGTATTTCTTTATTATTAATCATTTACATGAGGTTCATCGTTTAAAAGACTGGGCTAAATGACATCCAGGGCTGGGATTTAGCTCAGTGGGTAGAGCACTGTGCTGCAGTCTCTGAGGCCCGAGTTCAATTCCCAGCACCGCAAGAATGGGAGAAGGGCCTGGCAATCCACTCCCAAGGCAATCCCGAAGCACTCAGCCATTGAAAACCCTATGAGAGTTGCTATGAGTCGGATATCGACTCGACGGCACCTAACAACAACAACAACAACATATGACATCCAAGGATGCTTTCAGATATAATATTTCACTCTCAAATACTCTGTAACACAGGATTCCCTGGATTGTTAACCTGCAACCCTGTTTGAATGTTAACAGAAAGTCTGTTAGAAAACATTTCTAATTTAAAGAAGAAAATTTCTATATTTCATGTGAAAAAAAGAATTGACTAGCAATACACTATGCTTACATCTGCGTTCTTGCTTTTTCTTCTTTTGCCCAGGAGGAAGGTAAATTAAAACTAGACAATTCTTCTCTATAAAGCTGTAATTCTAGTAGGCCTAGCATATTCCCAAGACATAGAAATCTTTCCAATGCTTCTGGGTTAGATCTAACTCTGGATGATCAGTTTGCAATTTACATCCTTAATATCTATTCTGGAATTTTTGATCATGTATTTTGGTGAAGAAATAATGAGACAAAAATATAGTTTCCATGAGTCAGCACTTTTGAATTTACTTCTTGGTCAATAAATTTCACGAGCTCCTTCTTACTTATTAGGCAAAACAATGGCCATGGATTAGAGAACTGAAATGAAGACCAAAACAAATTTTGGGATAAATGGCCTAAGAAGTATACCAGAAGCCACACTTAGTTATTTACTATTCTCTAGGCAGAAATATAAACCAAGATCTGTATATATGTAAGGGAAAGAATAATAGGGCTTAAGATGGAGACAATGAATCATAAGAACATTGTAAAAGAAGTCAGTGACATAAAAAGTAAATTACAGGAGTCAGAAGCCAAAGCAACATTTTAAAATGAAACATCCTCACACAATACAAATAAAATGCTCCCAAAATAGAAATCAGAATTACTGTCTGGAATAAAGAAATGCCTCAAAATATATTTTTTCCAATTAATTAATAACAGAGAATTAACCCACTAATTATTATATAATGGGTGCATTGTGTAATTGGACCTCTTGCACTCAAAACAGTCTTACTTTCTGGTGGTGCACAGTGGTGTCTCAGATTTTGTAGAATGATTTATAATGTAATAAAATGGGAAGTTGCTGTGCTGTTTTATTGATGACTATAAATTTACAAGAGATAAAAATTCATTCTTCTCAATTAACAAAAAAAGATAAAATGCAATTGAAAAGTGATTGTGTCTTGTGTGTACAATTTTAAAGCATGGTAGACTTTTTGTATTCATATTTCAAGGAAATTGAGTGGTAAATGGGGAAGGTATTATTTTTTCAATCTAACATCTGGGAAAATCAAAGCAGATGTTCAATAGAAGTGCTGAAAATACAAAAATAATTAGAGAAAGATCAATACTAAAACTCCTTTTTCCTCTTTTTTGCCAAATCTAAGTGTGTTACCACTCCCATATACAATCCTAAAAGGAAATCATCTTACAGATTTTGTTTTTATTTTCTTTTTTTACAGAGACAGAAAGATTTAAGAATATTTTGATAAAATCCAACTGTTTTTAGATATGAGTAAAGTAAGCAAGGACTGGATGTTGAAAACTAAGCAAAACCATTGCAAGGAAGTACAAAAAAGGAAGATTGAAATCAATATTAAATTATATTGAATTTAGAGCTTAAAAGCATTAAACAATAGGAAGAAGAGTATTGTATAATGGGTGAATATATAGTTAAGATTTGTGTACCAAATAACATGATACCAACATTAATAAAGTACAAATGATAAGAAATTGAAAGAATAATATAAAGACACATATTCATAGAAGTAGATATTAACTCACTACTCTCATTTCATAATTGATCAAATAGACAAAAATATGTGTAGGAGACCTTGTTGTTGTTGTTGTTGTTGTTAGGTGCTGTCGAGTCAGGATCCGACTCATAGCGACCCTCATAGGGTTTTCAATGGCTGACTATTTCGGGATTGCCTTGGGAGTGGATTGCCAGGCCCTTCTCCCATTTTTGTGGTGCTGGGAATTGAACTCGGGACCTCAGAGACTGCAGTGCAGCACTCTTATCAACTGAGCTAAATCCCAGCCCGTAGGAGACCTAGAAATCAATAAATAACATTAAGTCTAATGAACAGATATTATACACCAAATTTTCTAAAGAAAAACACCATTTTCAAAGTGCTCAATGAATATCAACCGAAATTGAAAATATTAGGTGACAATGAATTTTAAAAAAAGTAATTGTTCATGTAACTGCTTCTGGCAGTATGACACAAAAGGCATTCCACAAAGCCTTGCACTTACACAAAACAGCCACTGAATAAATTACAGCAAATATAATGTCAAATGTATGCTTGGCTCACAAGAAAGTTAAGAAAATTCTGTGAGAATCTGAAAAGTTTAATAAAAGCTAAATATAACAGATAATGTGAACTCTGGTTCAAAGGCTGATGCTGCCCCAGGGGGCGAAAAGCCAATTCTGAGAAAACAGAATTTAGGAGGTGAACAGCCATGTGAAGTAAGAAGAGACTAAGTCTTGGACCTAGCAGAGTCCATGTGGGATATATATATATATATATATATATATATATATATATATATATGGCCAGAGAGCCCATATGTCTGTGAAAGGCTGGGCAACAAAATGCTAGTCCATGAAAGGAAGAAATATGTTTGATCAAATTCTAACCAAGTAAAAACCTGGTAGCAAAGAAATACCATGAAACAAATCTATACCTATGAAAACTAGTAAACTACTCTTCTTAAAAGGTTATGATTCAAACAAATACAGCATTAAAATTAACAATACTTTAAACTGCATGTTAATGAAAATGCTTTATGTTATAACTTGTTGCATACAACATCTGTGTTTCAAGGAATATTGGTAGCTTTAAATACTACTAATAAAAAGTTAATGAGCTAAATTTCTAACATGAGAAGTTAGAAAATTAATTTCTAAATAATTCTAGAGTAGGAAGAATGAGAACTGTAAAAGAGGTAAAAGATGAAATGGAAAATGAAGATACAATGGAATGAAATAACAAAGACAAAATTGGTCCTTGGAAAAGACTAATAAAGTACACAAATCTTTGGCAAGATTGGTCAAGATTTAAAACACATGCAGAGAGAAGGCCCTAAGGTACGAAACAGGAAACCAGCTATAGTATTGATAATATTAAATACTAAAAACAATTTTATTATTTTCAATAAATTTGAAAATGAAATCTACAAGAAAGTTCCTGGAAAAATACAAATTATGTATTACAAACTGACCTGAGATGAAAAAGTAAGCTTTAAACAGCCTTATTGCCATAGAAATTTAGATTAGTATTTTAACCACTTTCCACAAAGGACACAATTGGCCCAGATAGGTTTACAGGAGAATTCTACCACAGGCTGCAGTGAATTCCTTATGCTTTTGCTTAAGACTTAGCAGGAAGCACAACCCAGGAAGCCTGAAACCTAGCTTGAAATATCTCATTTCCTGACTGAATTAAAGTAATCTGCTCCAACTCTAACTAATGGCCACAAAAACTTGAATCTTCCCTAGAGAATGAAAACATCATTTAGAGTTCCTCCAATTTTGCAAGCATACTGTCCAACATTCAATAAAGACTTATTGGGCATGTCAGGATTCAGAACCAAGTGATTGAAAACCAAGACAAAATGAGACAATAGAAACATACCCAGAGATGGTCCAGATATTAGGCTTGTCAAAAACAGAATTTAAAGTATGTTTTAAAAGATAGGTAATAAGACAGTTTTATTATCTGTTACTAGTAACAATCTTCTTCCTTTCTATTCTTATATCTTTTTACTTTTCAAGGTACTGGCTAATATCTATAGGAGAACACTGAATAGCAGAAATGATGATAGTGGGAATTGCTTTTTTCCTAAATAGTTGATGATCAAATATAACTTTTTGGTATAAGCTTTTGTTCTTATAATGTCCTTATAATTCTGGCTTGTGTGAATTTCTAATGTGAAGGAGTACTTAATTGAATTGTTTATTTTGACTCTAATAAGATGCTAATAGATTTTTAAATTTTTAACATCAAAGAATGTTCTAATGTCAAATAATTTTCAGTAGTTAGATGTTGAATACCTTTTCACATATTTATTCATTGTCCATATATACTTTTTGGTGAGATGTCTATTTACGTCTTACACTACTTTAAAAAGAAAATTGTTTTATTTTATTTTATTGAGTTTGAGAGTTTTTTACATATTCTGTAAATAAGATCTTGATCTGATATATGACTTGTAAACATTTTCTCCCAGTCTGTAACTTGCACTTGCACTTTTATTCTCTTAACAGTGTCTTGCAGAGTAAGAGTTCAATTTATCAATTTTATCTTTTATGAATCATGTCTTTGTTATCACATATAAGACCTTTAAAAAGCTTGAGGTAATAAAGTTTTTCTTCTAGATCTTCTTATTACCTTACATTTTCCATTTAGGTCTGTGATCCATCTGGAGTTAATTTGTATAAACTGTGAGATTTAGGTTGAAGTTTATTTTTTTCTTTTGCATATGAATATTTAACATTCCAACAACCCTATTAGAAAGTTGATTGCACCCTTTATCGCATCACAAAATATTTTAATTATCTCTTCCCTTGTCTACCTTCCCATTGGAATTGTATATTTCTCTTACATTGAGTCTGCAAATTATCTTTGTTATCTGGGAATCTACCTTAGGATTTTGAATAATTAGTTGTTGTCGTTGTTAGGTGCCGTCAAGTTGGTATCTGACTCATAGTGACCCTCATAGGATTTTCAATGGCTGACTGTTTCGGGATTGCCTTGGGAGTAGATTGCCAGGCCCTTCTCCCATTTTTGTGGTGCTGGGAATTGAACTCGGGCCTCAGAGACTGCAGTGCAGCGCTCTACCCACTGAGCTGAATAATTAGTATGCAAAAAATATTGGTTGAGTCAATAATAATAAAGGAATGAATTCCAATTTTCTTGTGTGCTGTAGAAATGTTTAGAAATATGTGTGATGGAGGTGTCTTTTTTCTTTTGCTTTTCTGTTTTGCTTTTCTTCTAGTCTTCTTAAAGAATGTATCCCATTCATATCTCTAATATTAGCAAATTTGTGCATGCTATCATTATGTCCATAAATGATTGGCTGGAGATAGAAACATAAATCAGAGTGGGAAAACTAGTTTTTCTATCTCCAAAATTTGGATTGGGACATGGATCCAGCACTTACTGTTTTATTTTTAACACTAGCTATTTGTCCTATGTTTAATACTACATTTTGGGGGGCTTTGTCTCATTGCAATTAAACAATCTACTTAAAATAAGGTAGTAAGAACAATGCAATAATAAACTTTAATTTTAAAAACCACCAAAATGATAAACAAACTCTATGGAATTTTTGAAATTCTCAAATGACTTAGTATTAGTATATATTTATATATTATATGGTTTTATTAAGAATGTCATAAAATGTAACTAATGCATGTATCTATGCTGCTTAATTCCAACAACTTCAGTGCTATTGGGAGTAAAGGAACAGCAAGCACTCTTTTTGAAATGGTTTCTGTTCTTCTAAAGATTCATTCATTCAGTGATTTAGTCCCAAGGCCGGATGCTGATGATAAAAAGATGATAACACAGTCTTCCCAGAGTAAGCACAGAGTCTGTAGGGGAAATGGAAATTAATGAGTAATTATAATGTGAGACTCTGATGTAAGTAAACAAGAAACAGAAGCAAACCACAGCAATCTACACATAAAGCCTGGAAGGCTTGTGAATACTCAGAACATTGGAAGACCTCTTCCGCTTACTGAGATCAGGGAAGTCCTCAGGAGAATTTGAGATTTGAGGATTAAAGAATTTGTGTTTAAGAAAAAAAATGAAGGTATGCAAGGGGGGAGAGTTTTCATTACATGTACGTACCTATGTTGATAAAAGTACAACTAATACTCAGCTATTTTTGAAGGGCTTAGGCATGGATTCGAAGTTGCACATAATTTACCCATGCATTATTTGCTTGGGAATGGTCAATGTGAGTAGAGGGTGGTAAATTTTGTCTAGAAAATGTTCTCAGAGTTCAGCTACAATTTTGGGAAACAAATACAAAAGAAAGGATATTACTGCCAGAGTTTGAGGAAGGAGCTGTTTCATGGTATACAGATAGTACTTTAATCAAAAAAGTTTATTTTCTGGACTAACACTCACATCTCTTTAGTCTTTCCTGATGATCAAGGGCATTCTTTATTAAGTCTAATGTGCTGGCCCTAAGAGCTGCCTAGTGTGCAAGGAAGCTGTCAATCATATGCTTTAAAAAATGAAGAACCGAAAGTGTTTTAAAGGGAAATCAGATTACAGTCCATTTAGAAACGTCACAAGGAAGTGGTACCAGGAAAAATGAAGAGGTTCATTGACCATTCAAATTGGTATATAAAGAATTATGTGTTTTTGCTGCTAATCAAAGATAAAACTGCCTATGTGGAGCCTGAGACCACCCAGGCTCCAGCTAATGTTAGTGTTTACATGACATGTTGGGAACAAACTGAGCAATTACAGAGGCCCACTCTAACTAGATCCTAACAGGCATAATGCCCTCTGATCCAAGTGTTAATAGCTTTGACCTTCGTTGTTTTTTAATCTCATTCTGTCTGGCAGAGTAAATGAACTCTAGGTTATACTATACAGAAGAGTCCTTTTTGTTTTTCATTCTGTTTTTTTTTTCTCTGATATTGTGAGGAAATTGAAAGTCTATCTTTTTTCAGTTGGGTATATCACTGCATGTATGCACAGAAAGCCTGCTGATTGACGGTACTTCAACAAAGGCAGATTCAGTTTGTGGCTGATAAGGAGCAAAGTCATCCATGCCGTGTTTACAAAGTAGGCGAGGAGTGAAAAATTAGTGATAAAAGAGCTAATCTTATTGTTTCGCTGGATGAGAGAATGGCACTTTTGTGCTTGCTTTAAGAGGAGCTGGCATGTTTTCCCTCTTTCCCCTTCCATGCTTTGGCAGCAAAATAATTTCCAGATTCCCCAGACTGTTGCAGATTATATAGGACACAGTGATGCTGGAAGCGTTTCCTACTATTGAGTCAGGCCTGAGCTGCACTGGAGATTGGCTGTGTATTCTATGTACCCGTGACCCATATAACCTTAAGTACTGATTTTTTCCCTTTGGAATTTCTATGGCAAAAGAGAAATATTTGGGATGTCAGACTAATTCACCTGTGTTTAATTTTCCAACCTACTCTGAGTAACAGACTCTGAGGCTGAGGAGAGGGATTAGATAAGGGGGTGTGCTTTTGTTCTTGTAGTGTGCCAGTATACTTTTAGTGCATGACTGCATAGTGTAATCTCTGTAGAGGAAGAAGAAATAGTGAGTGTAGCATAGCTGTTTGTGCAAACACAGCTGAGAAGTGATGTCTCTGTATGTGAAGTATTCCCACCCTGATTTCCTCTTCTACTTAGTTTTCCTATGCGAGAGGTAGCGGGTGGTGTCTTAGCCAGAGGCACATCCTGGGTGTTGGTTTCCTTACTATGTCAATTTCCATGTTTAGTGGTGAGTAGCCAAATCTGTAATAGTGGCTGCCATGTGTCGCTTCCAGGTAATCTTAATCATTCACTTACCCATTTGTCCGTTCAATACCATGTTCATTCCAACATTGGATGGGCCGTGAGCTAAAGCTGTTGAGAGGAAGAAAAGACTGATCACAACCTCAAAGAGTTTCCCATCTTATAGGAAAGACAGCAAAGCAGACAAATAATTATGACACTGTATAATATAAATTTTATTCTAGAAGTACTTACAGAGCAAGGAGAAGTACTCCTCAGTTGGGAAGTCCAGGAAGGCTTCCAAGTAGAGAGTAGTTAATTATCTCTTGAACAGTGTGCAGGAGCGAGCCAGGAGATGACAAGCATTTCAACCAGGGCCTTGCTTCTTAAGCTGTCATACAGAGTTTATGTGCCAGGGGTTACTTAAGGCCACAGAATAGATATGAATGTACTCATCCAACAAATGTTTATTGTTTATTCACTGGACAAATATTTATTGAATACTTAACCTGTGCTAGGCATTCTAACAGACATTAAGGATAGAGAAAAAATTAGACAACTTTAAAATTCTTCAGGAATTGTCAATTCTGTGGAAATACATCTCAAAGTGCATGTACATACATTATTGAATAGAGTGTACAAACTTATTCATCCAACCATGAATATTTCATATAAATTTTGTGCTTGCAAGAGCAGCTATGGCAATGCCCCTGGATCCTAGGTGAATGGGTTTGTTTTCTTCTAGAGTCCGAGGTACTGTGTCAAAAGGCTGGGATGAGTGCTATTAAGTTGTTCATGAAGAATCGAGTGGAGTATGGGACTGGAGAGGTAGGTAGGCACCAAGCATCTGTAAGTTTGCATTTTCTACTCGAAGAAAACAGAGCACTATAGGAGGATTAGAAGCAGAAAAAATATATTTGGTTTGGGGTTTTAGAAAGATCATTCTGGTGGCAAGTATCTATTATTAAGTCTGAGATCAGCCTTTAAAATGGTCCTGATAGCTGTTTTTCATTTTCTCTGCTTGTATTGAGTTATTCATTGGTTTCCATCAATGTATAAACAACTAAAGCTAAGGACCTGAAATGAAAACCCTGCAAACACACACTGTATAAGCAAGAGGATTTACCGTTAGTGGAATTTCTCTTAAAGTAGAGGTCACCAAAAGCAAAAGTTGAATCTAAAAGTTGAGATCATTTCTATTTATGCTTTGAATTGATTTATCTTTTCTTTAAAGGCTTTCAAAATATATCACCTACACTAGATGAACTGTTTCTCAGGGAGAGATTATAGGGTTGCAGGTAGCTGAAACCCATTCAAACTAGGTCAAATTGCAAAAGAGAATATATTGAATAATTACAGGGGCAAGGAAAGTAGCTAGACTTTAGCTAGAGCTAGAATCTAGATTAAGAATAAATCTGAGACCAAGACAGTTACTGTCTTACTGTGTCTCTCTGGTGCATATTGGATACTAACTTTATTTTTTGTTATCTCTGCAGTAAGTGCTTTCCTTATTTGTTTGATTTTATTATGATCAAGTTTATAAATTGTTCACACCAAGATGTTGTTGTTAGGTGCCACTGAGTCAGGTCTGACTCGTAGTTACCCTCAGAGAGTTTTCAATGGCTGATTATTTCGGAATTGCTTCAGGAGTAGATTGCCAGGTACTTCTATTTTTGTGGTGCTGGAGACTGAGCCAAGGGCCTTAGAGAGCCCAGAGCAGTGCTTTAGAAGCTGAGCTTAAACCCTAGCCCTCACACCAAGATAGGTCCTTTTAATTTAAGCATCGCCACCAACTAAACAATTTCAGTTTTTAAATGGAGAATTGGAATGGCCCACTTGACTACAGTGGGCACTTCTGGTAAAGCCAGCTGTGAGTGGGAGGAGGTCCTGCAGCTCACTGCTCATTTGTCAGGACTAGGGAAGAGCAATAGAAGTTGGAGCGGGTTACACTGAATAGATGAAAGAATGACTAGAATCTCACACTTCAATAGGGCTTTCCCCAACTCAAAAGGGTATGTTTTCCAAAGGAGAATGACTACCAATTCCCCTGTTAGATTTCCTTTCTTACTTTAATATTTTATAAAGAATAGATTTCTCTTGAGCTGGGTGAGGTGGCACATGCCTGTAATCCCAGCGGCTTGGTAGTGGGATGCAGGAGGATCACAAGTTGGAGACAAGAGGCAGTTTGTGTAATTTAGGGAGACCCTGTCTCACAAAGTAAAAAAAAAAAAAGGGTTTAGAATGCAGCTCCGTGGTCTAGCACTTGCAGAGCATGCAAGTGTGAGGCCTTGGGTTCAACCCCCAGTACCACACACACACACACACACACACACACACACACACACACACACACACACAATAGATTTCTCTATTGGTCATAATTCTTCAAGTTGTAGCCTTAGAAGCTAACCTTCTATTGCTAGAAGATAATATATTGCCTGACTTAGCTAGAATATTTATATAATATGTGGGTTTCAGGCACAGCTAGATCCAACTGATCTAATAATCTAGGCAAGAATTTGTTTTTATTTCTTTTTAGGTATTGTTATCCTTGTTAAAAACTTCACTCTCAAATTGGCTTCCTATTATGTGGTGGTAAAGATGACTTCCACAAGTTCCTGACGTATATCCTGCTTCAAACATTGGTGGATATTGGGAATATGGCTATTTTTTTTGCAGATGTGAAGATAAGCCAAGTAAAAACCCCATACAAATATGGCTAGCAACTTAGTCTCCAAAATTAAAATATACAATTTAAATCAAAATTAATGTTTTATTCCCATTTTCTAGCTACCGAGTTGAGTTTGGATGGAAGCTATTTTTGATTTCAATTTTGTAAGACACAATATTGGGAGTAAGGACTATAGAATGCATGACATAGTAACTTTAAAAAATATTTTTATTAGTGTATGTTCACTGTACAAAATTATGGATTTATGACATTTTTATAAATGTATATCATGGTATTTTCAGTGGCATCATATGGTTGTGAAAGCTGGACATTGAACAAGAGAGACAGAAAAAGAATTGATGCTTTTGAATTGTGGTGCTGGAGACGTCTATTGAATGTACCATGGACTGCCAAAAGAACCAACAAATCTGTCCTAGAAGAAGTACAACCAGAGTGCTCCTTGGAAGCAAAGATGGCCAGACTGCGTCTTACATACTTCGGACATGTAGTCAGGAGAGAACAATCCCTGGAGAAGGACATCATGTTTGGAAGAGTGGCAGGTCAACGCAAAAGAGGAAAACCCTCCACCAGATGGATTGACACAGTGTGTGCAACAATGGGCTTAAACATAAGTAAGATCGTTTGCCTGGCACAGAATCGGCAAGTGTTTTGATCTGCTGTACATAGGGTCGCTATGAGTCGGACTGGACTCGACGGCACCTAACAACAACAACAACAACAATCATATACTTTGATCTTATTCATACCTCTATTAACCCCTCTACCCTCCCATTTCTCCTTGGTTCCCTCCTTCTTGCTAAATAGCTTCCCTTCTACCTTCATGTCTTATTTATTTATTTATTTATTTATTTACTTATAATTCTTAGACTCCACATATGAGAAAAAGCATGCCTTTCTGAGTCTGGCTTATTTTCCCTTAATGTGGTGATCTCCAGGTCCATCTAATTTTCTGTGTATGACATAATTTTGTTCTTCTCAATGACTAATAGCTATAAAGACACCAGTATGCGGCAGCTTTATTTGTTTGGTTAGATCCACTAAAAACAACAGTTAAACTGATGTTTTACTGATTTTTAAAAATTTACTTGTATTTATGTGCCTTTTTTCTGAATCCTGAATTGTGAAAATTTGTATTCAGCAACACTTCAGAATTTTTAAAGTATATTTCATATCTGCATATCTTTGTTCATAGACTGAAATTTGTATTCTCCACATAGTTTAGAAAGATTGTCCCAGTACTGCGAGACATGGATTGAAGGATATTTGTGTGTGTGTGTGTGTTTGGTGGTACTAGGGAGTTGAACCCAGGGCCTCATGAATGCTACATAAGTCCTCTATCACCTATCACTTAGCTGCATCCCCTGTTCCCATTTTTATTTTTTATTTTGAGACAGAGTTTTGCTACATTGCACAGGCCACCTCTGGCTTTGAACGTACAATCCTCTTGCATCATCCTCCTGAGTCTTTGAGATTTCAAGTGTGAAACATAGCACCCAGCTTGAAAGATCTTCATGTTATCAGTGAGGGGTAGATAGGAGTCTGAGTTAGAACTGACAGTTGTCTAATTTAGTTGTGACAGAGGCCAGAACCAGACTATAGTGATGGAAGTAAAAAGAGTATGTGCATACACACACACACACACACACACACACACACACACACAGGAGAGAGAGAGAGAGAGAGAGAGAGAGAGATTCTCACAAAAACAAATTTCTTACAAGTTTTGGGCAATGCTTTCTGTATTTTGTTGTTGGTAAAACTATATCATAAAGTGGGCTAGTTAATACTTCTATACAATTTGTTTTAAGATTTTTTTTTGAAACATGGACACCTTATGCAGCCCAAGCTGGCCTTGACCTTGTCAGCCTCCTGAGTGCTGGGATCATGAGCATGCATCACAATGCCAGACTCAAGAATCATTTGAATAGGAGAATTCAGGTTTACCTAATTTTGTTGAGAGAAGTAAGAGGCCTGTGGGTAGTGGGAAGAGAGATTATTTATGCCTGATAAAAAGCAGGGTGGCAGAGCACAGTTTAAATGAGAGATGCCCATGGTAACACAGCCAGGAATATAGAAGGTAATGGCATGCTCAGTTTCCAAAAGGGAGAAGGAAACACAGCTCTGATGACAGCTTACTGCTCCAACCATGTTCTGGTTCTATCTCATGGCCACCACCTAAGAACACAGGCCCTCTTGTTTTCCTTTGCCTTTCCAGAAGGTTAATTGTCACTCAGCTACATGTACTTTGCTGCAGTCAATGTGACTTTTTTGCAGACGTGAAGATAAGCCAAGTGCAAACCCCATACAAAGCAGGTAGATAGAATTTTAGAATAGAAAACTTATTCCTGGTTCACTTTGCAGATGGTTCTCACGGATCTGTATAGGACTGTGTTTTTTGATTCCAAACTTGATTGTTCACTACCTTGTTTTATTTACCCTGAAATCAGGTTGCATCTTAATTTTATTTGTCCTGCTCCTCTTAGCTGAAGGATCGGCTCTATTCTAATATAAAAATGTCAAAGTATGGAGTCTTCCAGGAAGTAAATGATACTTTGTTCATTTAGTCAATGCCTTTATGAATTAGGTCACACTTAGCAGAGTAATCATGGCACATGCAAGGGCAGTATATTGTACATCACCATACTGCACATTCAGACTTTCATGATAAATGAATAAATGGAGAGAAATGTATAAATAGAAGTTACTGAAACAATGTGTTGTGCTAGTGCTTCTCTTTACCTTTGTCTTATTTTCTTCAATTTAGTTTTTCTTCTCTCTCTAGTGTTCTAATATATGGAGAGGAAGGGATGTAAACTCTTGGGAAAAGAACAGAGTTGGAGGAGAGAAGAAACACCACCAGGAACATAATCCCAAACAGTTGTTCCTCATCATCCAATGTTCATTAAGAAACTGTGAACTATTTTGGATTAATGTGTTCCTTTGTTGGGATACAAATAATGACTCACAGCTTAAAGATAATGACAATTTATACTGATGCAGTGTTGATCACTGTAATATGATTTATTTTTATTAATGAAGAGCATTAATGTGGTTTACTTTTGCCCCAGAGAGAAGATCTAAGATCCACGATGGAAGGAAGGGGTTTTCTAAGATGTTGAGGGATGGGAAGTTTCTAATTTCTCTTATTGTCTACTGGGACTTGAGGAGAGAACCCAGGCTCATAAAACAGTGAATTCAAGCATTGATTAGGAAGTTTGTAAATTAGGGTCCATTTGTTAAAAGAAAAATTAAAACATGGGAGGCAACTTATGTAAGAAGGGAATATATCAAAAGGATTTGGGAAAACTTAGAGTTGCTAATGGAATCTAATAGACCAGGTGTGGAAAAGAGAAAAAGCCAGACAACTCTAAAAGGTCTAGTTCCCATAAGCAATCTGTAGTTCAGGCCAGACACAGTCACTGGAAAGAACATTGAATGTCTATAGTGAGCCATGGAAGTAGCAGTCAAGAAATCAAAAGATGCATTGCTTTGGGAAAAGCTGTAGTAAAAGATCTCTTTAGAGTATTGAAAAGTAAAGATGTCACATTGAAGACAAAGGTACACCTGACTCATGCCATGGTATTTTTCAGTCGCATCATATAGTTGTGAAAGCTGGACATGGAACAAAGGAGACAGGACAAGAATTGATATTTTTGCGTTATGGTGCTGGAGACGACTACTGAATATACCATGGACTGCCAAAAGAACCAACAGATCTGTCCTACAAGAAGTGGAACCAGAGTGCTCCTTTGAAGCAAGGATGGCTAGACTTCATCTTACATATTTCGGACATGTAGTCAGTAGAGATCAAGCCCTGGAGAAAGACATCATGTTTGGGAGAGTGGCAGGTCAGCAAAAAAAAAAAAAAAAAAAAAAAAAAAAAAAAAGGAAAACCCTCTACCAGATGGATTGACACTGTCTGTAACAGTAAGATTAAACATAAGTAAGATCATGTGCCTGACACAGAATCAGGAAGTGTTTTGATCTGCTATACATAGGGTCGCTATGAGTCAGACGCGACTGGATGGCACCTAATAACAACACAACAACATAGGGAACCAGGCACTGGGAAACTACAAGGAATGAACAAAAGCCCTAGTCTGTGCAGCTTATATTTCCCTGGAGAAGCAGACACTGAACTAAGAAATGAATAAGTATGTATCACCTTGAGTCATGGTAAGTGCTAAGAACAATAATGAAGCAAGTTCTGAAAGGAAATGTAGTCAGAGAACAGAATAATGTGGAAGATACTGGAGGCCTGGATGGACAGAGCTATGTGACATCTGGAGAAACAGTGTGTCAGAAAGAGGAAAAAGCAGTGAGGGAAGAGTGTGGCCAGAGCAGAGTAAGCAAAGGGAATGATGTTGGGAAAGCAAAGGAATGTTGATGCTAATTGTTCCTCTGACTTCTGAATCTCCCTTTAAGAGGCAAGGTCTAGAGAGAGAAGCCATCAGCTGAGCTTAAAACTTGTCAGATGCACAAGCTGGCAGGACTTTTATATAGACCTTTTCACTACCCTGGGGGACAGTGGTGCTGTTGGGCAGTTGGAGTCACCATCCTTCCCAAAGGAGGAGTGGTAAAATTTCCAAAGGAGAAAACTGAAGTGTAGTTCGGAGGAGGGAGCAATGGCAGGTATTGAACTACAAATGTTCTTATGGCTACAGTGACATTTAAGGTTAGTTTCAACACTAGGATTGATTGATGGGGAGGTAAGAATGAAGCAAAAGGGAAAGAATAAAGAGCTGCCAAAGAGGTGAGACTCTCTGCGAAAGGCCCATCCCTCCTTCCAGGTTCTCTTGCCTTCCATTCTCCATTACCACTGGGTGATGTTCAAGTTGGTCACAAGGAACAGAGGGGAAGCCTGTGGAGGGAATTTGTTGCAAAGTTTAAATGTAAGAGGAAATAGTCACAGGCAATTGGTCCCTCACAGCTGAGGACCTAGGAGATCCAACATGTTCTGGAGAAACAATAGCAACTTGAGGAGGCAGCACTGTGGAATGGTGGAATGGGTTTGTACATTGTTCTCTCATTTCTAGAGTCAGCGGCTTCCTGTTACATCTATTGGAGCTATCTGCTTCTGTCCCCTCCTTAACTCCTCCTCATGTTTGGGCTCCTTAAGGGATTCTGTGTGTCACTTTCTCTTCACAAACCTCTTCCACCTGCTCTGCTCTACACCTGGTGTCTTACATCCAAATTCCAGGAGTAAAGATGTAATAGGATAGACTGGATGTCACTGTTTATAATAGTCCTGCTATTGTGTGAATTTCTTCTACTTGGTAAAGCTACAAGGCTGCTGGCCAACCATATTGTTCTTGTTAGGTGCCATCAAGTCAAATCAGACTCATAGCTACCCAGTACTCTCCAACCCAGTGCCAGGCACATGATCTCTTTTACGTTTAATCCAATTGTTGGAGACATTGTCATTCCATTTAGTTGAGGGTCTTCCTTTTTTCCCATTGACTTGCCACTCTCCCAGATATGATGTCCTTTTCCAGGGACTGGTCCCTGCTGGCAACATGTCCAAAATATGTAAGATGCAGTCTAGCCATCCTTGCTTCAAAGGACCACTCTGGTTGCACTTCTTCTAGGATGGATCTGTTGGTTCTTTTGGCAGTCCATTTAATATTCGTCTCTAGCACCATAATTCAAAAGCATGAATTCTTCTCCTGTCTCCTTTACTAAAAGTCCAGCTTTCATAACCTTATGATGCAACTGAAAATATCATGGCATGAGTCAGGCACACTTTCATCTTCAGTGTGACATCTTTACTTTTCAACACTTTAAAGAGGTTGTTTGCAGCATCTTTTCCCAATGCAATGCATCTTTTGATTTTTTGACCGCTGTTCCACTGGTGTTGATTATTGTTGTTGTTAGGTGTCGTCCAGTTGTGTCCAACTCATAGTGACCCTCATAGGGTTTTCAATGGCTGATTGTTTTGGGATTGCCTTGGGAGTGCATTGCCACATCCTTGTCCCATTGTTGTGGTTCTGGGAATTGAACCTGGGACCTCAGAGACTACAGAGCAGCACTCTGCTAACTGAGCTATATCCTAGCCCTGGTGTTGATTATAGAACCAAACAAAGCAAAATCTTGGACCGACTCAATCTCTTCCTGATTTATTATGATATTACTTACTGACCCAGTTGTAAGGATTCTTGTTTTGCTGATGTTGAATTGCAATCCATACTGAAGGCTGTGTTCTTTAATCTTCATCAGTACATATTTCAAATCATCTTCACTTTCAGCAAGCAGAATTGGTCATCTGCATAACATAGGTTGTTAATGGGTCTTCTTTCAATTCTGATGCCATGGTTTTCTTCTTATAGTCCAGCTTCTCAAATTCTTTGCTAAGTGTAGAGATTGAAGAGGTATGGTGAAAAGATACAGCCCTGACAAACACCTTTCTTGATTTTAAACCAGGCAGTGTTTCCTTGTTCTTTTCAAATGACTGCCTCTTGGGCCATGTGCAGATTCCTGAAAAAACAAAAACAAAAACAAAAAAACAAAAAAAACCCCCAAAACCCAAAAACTCAAGATCTGTCTTGAAGTACAATGTTCTCAGTGATAGACTAATCTCCATATGCCTACAAGGAAGGCCAGTTAATATGACTATTATTCAAATTTACACATCTACCACCAAGAAAAAGGAAATTCTTATCAGCTTCAACAATCTGAAATAGATCAAACATGCAATCAAGATGTACTGACAGTTAATAGTGACTGGAATATTAAAGTTGAAAGTAAAGAAGGCAGCTCTGTAGTTGAAAATATGGCCTTGGTGACAGAAATGAAGCTGGAGATATGATAGAATTTTATCAGACAGGTGAATTTTCCATTGCAAATACATTTTTTAACCAATATAAATGGCAACTATACACATGGAATTCACCGGATGGAACATACAAGAACCAAATTCATGACATTTATGGGAAAAGATGATAGAAAAACTCAATATCAAAAGTCAGAACAAGACCAGGTACTGGTTGTAGATCAGACCATCAACTGATAGTATGTAGGTTCAAACTGAAACTGAAGAAAATTAAAACAAGTGTATGAGAGCCAAGGTATGACCTTGAGTATATCTCACCTGAGTTCAGAGACCACCTCAAGAACATGTTTAATGTATTAGACACTAATGATAGAAGACCAGATGAGTTGAGGCATGACATCAATGGCATCATTCATGAGGAAAGCAAAAAGTTATTAAAAAGACAAGAAAAAAATACCAAATTACATGCCAAAAGAGACTCTGAAACTTGCCCTTGAATATTAAGTAGCCAAAGTAAAAGGAAGACATGGTGAAGTTAAAGAACTAAATAGAAGATTTCAAAGGGCAGCTCAAGAAGACAAAATGAAATATTTAATGGCATGTGCTAACCATGTTGGACTGTCATTGATTCAGATGCTACCTGTTGGCTTAGGCATCTAGGAAGGATGATAGGGGTCTCAGAAACCAATGAACATACCTAAGGATGGATGCTTTAATCAGGAATTGTTGAGTGTGGTAGGTGCTTAAAGTTTATTAGATTTTTTATAGTGCAAAAACAGTATTAATAATAACATGCCTGATGTGTGACAAGCATGAAAAACACATCATTTGTGGCTTTAAGAACAATCTTATCATAAAAGCATTACCATTCTTACTTTTACTTCCAAAATCATACAGCAATTATTGGATGAACTAGTACTTTTCTTTGATGCATTATTAACAGTTTCTTTAGCATATAAACATTTCAGTAAGTGAAAGCCTTTTTCTAAAGAAACAATGATAGCCTAGAAAGTCTATATCCTGTTAAAAATGTCAAAATAATTTTTGTATTTTTTGCATGATTCACTCATCTATTAATCCATAAATGATTTTGTATGAATACTGTGTGTTAAGGGAGTAAAGAAATGAAATAATGAGTAGATATAATTTTGTTAGATACTAATCCAAGTGATTTAATATAAAATAGTACTAACTATGCTGTTTTACAATCAGAATGTCTGAATGCTAACTATAAAAATCTGGAAAATACTTCATTGCAATGTGCACAGTAGAAGAATTGCTTAATAATGAAGGAAAAAGAGAGAAAGGAATCTTGTTGGAAAAATGTCCAAATAAAGCACTTCGTGTAAATCTTGAAATAATAAGAGAAAAGGGAAACTTTTTCTTAGAGTTCACGAAAAACTATGTTCCGCCTGGTGTGGTGGCCCACACCTATAATCCCAGTGGCTCAGGAGGTGGAGACAAGAGGATCACAAGTTCCAGAGGAGAGGCAGTTTGCATAATTTGGCGAGACCCTTTCTCAAAAAAAAGCAGAAACAAAAAAGTGGGCTGGAAGTGCAGCTCAGTGGTCCAGCACTTGCAAAACTTGCAAGAACGAGGTCCTGGGTTCAACCCCCAGTATGGGGAAGAAACAAACAACAACAAAACTATATTCCTAGATCAGTTCCTCAAAGGTAACATCCTGTTTGGTAAAGCCAAATGAATATATGATAGAGAAATAAAACTTTCTTTTAAAATATTAGCATTTTCTGGGTAAAGGAATTAGCAATGAGAATGGACATTTCATATGCCAGAAATTGTAGATACTTTTGTGTTTTTCCTGAAAAAGTTTTAAAGCAAGGAAAATGGTATTGACAGGAGATAGGGTATTGTGTGTGAACCATAATTAAATATATATAAATTTGAAGGTACCCAACCAATGTGTGCCATGTTAGCTGATAGTGACATCATTGTGTTTTTCTTGGTCAGTGAGCAGAAACCAGTAGAAATGGGAGACTGGAGCTGGTGCCCCTTGAATGAGCCCCATGTTGTAATGGGTTTTCAAAATAACTTTTTAAAATTCTTAGCAGGCTTTACTTTTTAAAATGTTGAAGAAAATTACCTCACGTCCATGCAGGATAAATGGCCAATTGTGGGTATAAATTGAAGCAGTTTGGAGAAAGGTGCTGTTTATAGATTGGTTGCTGTTGCCAGATAGCATATTGTTAAATTCTGACACAGTGTTAAGCACTTAAAAGTGCCCATCATGGCCTCCTTATGCCCCTTGACTCACTTCTTCATGACTGAAAGCTGCCTTTTCTCTTATCCTGTGGCTGGCTGCAAGGCCATGGAATGTGACTTTAATCACAGATTACTTTTTCCACTTTTGGATTCTTAGGCCTGTTACTCTGCTGCTGTCTTTACAGAAATAATCAAAGGTATAAATATAGCTAACAGGTATCAACTTAAGGACATAACGAAAAGTGAATCAATAATAAATTCACATCTGAAATTTCTGAGTTTTATCTTTTCCTGATGCCATAAGGTTGCTATTACTGAAGCAAAAATAATAATTACAAAAGAAAAATCCCATCAGAAATAGAAGTTTTGAAAGAAAAAGATTATAACTTAAAGGAACTTTGTATGTTTCTTTTAGCCAGTGAATGCAACAATAAAAATGTTTAAGTTTCATTATAGTTTTTTTATTTTTTTATTTACATCTTTCTTAGGAATGTTGTCACCTACTTATCTTGTGAAGGCTGCTAGTAAGTTAACAAGTGGACACTGTGAACATAAGATGGAGAAGAAAGATCTGGGAATTATAAGGAAAGTAATCCATCACACTCTGGTTTGTGGCATTGTAAGGCCATGATAAATAAAGAAATGAAAGATGTGGCTGGTTTTGCCCAGGAAGTTGCCTGAAGCTGATTGAAACCTTGGTTGGCCTGGGCTGTGGACAAGGAGGGACTTTTGTTCTTCTTTCCCTGTCTCCAGCTTAGGTACCAAACACCCACTTTGTGTTGGAAGATTATAAAAAAAATATGGATCCCGATAACCTTCTAAATGGTGGATTAAGATACTGGGGTCTTCTTGTAAGATGGAGGTGGTTTCAGCAGTCACAGCAGACATGCAGTTGAGGCCTAATTGCCATATATTTGAGGCCTTTGGCTAATGCTCTGCCATAGGAAGTAGGATTTTGGGATTAACTTCCTAGAAGTGGCAGAAATGCTTTTCAACACATAGATTATGACATTAACCATCGCCTAAAAGACTCTTGTATGTCTATGGGGCCAAGAATCAGAGAGTTCTCTTGCTTCAGAGAACGTTCTTACCAGGACATTGTGTGTGCTATGGTTGTTTTATGGAAGCAAAT
The DNA here is from genome assembly GCA_007922755.1 of Pedetes capensis. Lineage (NCBI taxonomy): Eukaryota > Metazoa > Chordata > Mammalia > Rodentia > Pedetidae > Pedetes > Pedetes capensis. The sequence goes on from VMDO01004362.1 coordinate 104,846, forward strand.
AGTTGTACTAGAGAAAAACATATTTCTTCTGAGAATATAATTTGCTTTCTTTTGTTTTTCATTTAAGGTAATTGAAATAAAGAAACCATGCACTTCACCTTGACTTTGTCATTCTTCTTGGTGTTTATGCAAATATTCTGAAAGTTTTTTTGTTAAAGACCTGAGGAGTCCTAGGGACCTTGGCCAGTTGCTGTGTTATAAGGACTGCTTTGACCTGAGAACAGCCCAGTCTCTCTAACTTGCAAAGTTCTGAAATCAGGAGCCACTCTACCAAGGCCAAAAGCTCTACAGCAAAGAGTCACTGTATAATTAGCTCCTTCGATATCCTCTTGAACAAAATGTCAGTTCAGAAACCTGAAGTGTTTGCTAATGATAAGGACCCAACTGTCCCATAAAACTAGAAAAGTGGTGTTTGTTGTCTATTTCAAGAACTGGAAATGAAAATCTTAATGACACAGGAAATGCTCTTCAAAGGCCAAGAAGTCTTAGTGAAAGATAAGAGGATCAATCAGTCTTAAATAGGAGTTTACTAAGAGTAAGAGACGGGATGTTGCCAGTGTGGATATGTATTTCAAAAGGAATGAATAAGACCTAGCAATACTGTTAATTTTACTTTGAAGTATATAATGAAACTCCTCAAGTACCCAGACTTCAACACCCCTTCCCCAAATGACCAAAATTTCCATTTTTGAGCGTTTATCTTTCCGCCTGTTTTCCGTTCCCCAAGTATTAACAGAATTTTAAAAGAGCAGCTGATAAATGAAGTATACTTCAGTTGCATGTAATGGATTGGATCAGAAGGGAACTGATAAGATGATATTGGAAAAGCAGGTAGGGGGTTGAAAAGCTGTAAAAGTGCTACACTGTGTGGGTTCAATTGATTCCTGGCTTGCAGACCTGCAGTCCCAGACTTACTCTAGCCAGTGGGAGGAAAGTGCTCTCTGCTCTGTGGCGGTTGTGATTGCAGTTGTGAGCTCTTCCCCAAGGACTGGTGACCAGCAAGGGCCAGAGGTGATGAGGGGGAGATAAGGCCAATTAAGAATTCAGACTGGAGAAGCAGGAAAGAGAAGCCACAGGGAGAATTCCAAAGGGGAAGACTGGAAATGAGAGGATGGATGGGTCACTGTAAGCACTCAAGGTGAAATACAAATATGAGCTTTAAAAACACTCCAAAGAAACTCATTTTAGTGGAAGACAGGATCAAAGGAAGTTTCTAAAGGCAAGGCACAGGGACAAGAATAGCTCAGTAGAAGCTTATCATCAAAACTTGGCCCATTGCTCATCATTCTTCTTGTGTTCTTGGCACACTGGGATATTAGGAAATTTTAGTGGTGTACTTGAAGGAATTGAAAAGCTCTAAACAAAACTACACAATTCAGCAATATTTTTAACAAAATCTCTGCTACAATGCAACTTTAATGACACAGTATCCATAATAACACCCCAGTGACTCAGTGCCGGAGGAGCCTGTGTTGAGGAGTTAGAGAGGAGGTTTGGAGACTGGCTCAGTGATCTTAGGCTCATGTTTGAAAATTAATTTCATTGCCTCCAAATATTTAGTGTAATGTTTACTCAATGACTCCACTCATCAGATTCTGTATCTGCAAATGAAAAGGAATAAGGGGAGCAACTTCAGAGGGTATGATTCGAGGTCCTAGCCCCAGACATTTGCACAAACTCATCATCACTCTGTCTCTTTGCTCCTCCACCATTGTCCTCAGCCACTGGTCACTGCTCTGATTGCACTCCTGTGTGCTCCAGAGGCCAAGTATTTACCTGGTTTAGTCAATGTATGATCTTTCTTAGGCAAAGATGTGTTGTCTTTTATTTTACAGCAAGTACCTGCTTTTACCAATCACAGTACCCACTTAGGAGAATATCTTGTCTGGTACCTATTGTGGTAAAAGTACATATAGTTGAGTAGCAAAGACCAATTAGATTCATTGAAGAAAATTTGTGGCAAACCTGAAGTGGATTCAAAATGTACCAAAAATCCTTTGGGCATTCAAGAATGATTATTGTAAGGAAAAGAGATGTATTTTCCTCTCAAATCAAGGCTTCTCTTGTCTCCTAAAAATGGGTCTATGAGCTACTTAATTATTCTTTCTCCAAGCTGAAGGCTGCACTGTAGAAAGAGTTTTAAATATGTTATCTCATTTTTCCACTCTGGAAAGCAAACCCTTGAGGTAATATTGGTTTAAAAATCATTTTACAGATAAGGAAACTAGGGATTAGGAAGATGAAGTTCTTTAAATCCAAGTCTTTATGACTTCAAATTTTCTGCTCTAACTCAACGGTTCTCAGTCATCAGTGGACATCAGGATCTTCTGAGGGCTCTGCCTTCAGAACTTCCCTTTCAGAGGATCTGGTTAGAGGCTGGAGAATTTACATTTCAAAGTTTCCCATGTAGCTCAAGCTGCTTGGTCCTAGGAACACACTTTGAGAAACATTACTATAATACCACAACTCTCTATGAGCCCCTCCCCAAACCATATGAAAACACATATGTACACTTCTAAAATGAAAACCTAACACTTTTAGGGGAAATGAAAATAACTCTCCATCAGGGAAACTTCACTAACTGTAGTCCTAAATTAGATATAGGTTCAGAAAATACTGTGGTAGATGACTTCTCCAGTGGCAAAAGGTATCTTGAGGTGAGCTTTGTATTTCTCACCATGCCCTTGGTATATAATTTTGGTACTACATTTCCTAGCTTTGGGATTTATTATTGTCATTTGAAATAAAAAACTTCTATGCATAGTAAAACAAACCAAGAAATGACCATTTGGAAATGGTTGTCAATGGTAACATATTTGGTATAGTGTTTGTTTGTTTGTTTCTGTGGTTTTGAAAATTGCTTTAGAAAGCCTTGGGGTAGAAGGCTTCACTTAATTAAAATATTTTAAATCAAACCACAGGAACTTCAGCTCACAAAGCCTGAGGGCATAGCCAGCAATTGTAAGAAACTCAAATACAATAGGATAAATATAATAATATGGGGTATAACTTTTTGTTATTATTTCTGTTTGCTGAGTTGAAATAATTAGGTGACAGAAATAATAACTGAAAATCTTTAGTTAACTATTAAAATTCTGAGGCTAGTCATCAATTGCCATACAACTGGGTTAGTGCTTCCAGAAAAGAAGCCATGTAGAATTGGGGATTATGTTTCCAGTAGGTGCTGGAAAAAAAGAATTCCCTTTTAAAATAAATTTAGGAAGTACTGTAGCACTCTTCTTGGAGATAAACATCGCCCCTTTGCTCAGGAAAGGTTCACAGAGCCCTGCAATAAGGACACCTGCTTAACTTTGTTTAAACCATCATTTCCATTTCCCAGAAGTTTTCAACCACAGAACTCCTTAGCCTCTCTCCTCAAGCATCACATTTTCATGACCTATGGAACTATGAAAAAAGACTAGAGAACATACCAGTGTTTGTGTTCCAACCAGTATTGATACTGACCCAGGTGTATGTATGTCCTGTGAACACCCACCCCCAGCCCGTGTTTCCCATATTGTCTGTTCTCTCTCTGCTGAAATAAGGACCCAAATGTACTTAGATGGCATATGAAGACTGAAACAAGCAGCTACAGATACTTGGGTGACTTTCTGAATTTTTCCGTAGGTTGTTGTTCAGTGCCATCAAGTCATGTCTGACTCGTAGTGACCCTCACAGGGTTTTCAAAGGCTGATTGTTTCAGGATTGCTTCAGGAATAAATTGCCACATCCTTATGTTTTTTGTGGTGCTGGGTATCAAACCTGGGTCCTCAGAGAGCGCAGTACCCTTATTAGTAGATAGAATTCAATAAACTATAGAAATTTGGCCTAACAGCTGAGAAGGTTAGTTGGAATTGTGAAGAGCTTGGAAATTAGGTTCATTACCTTCAATAGAAGCTTTATTCTTTGAGGACAGTCTAGGAACGGTCCTTGCAGTGGTCTATTCTGATGACTAGACAAGGATGACTAGACTGGAGCTGGGGTTTAGCTCAGTTGGTGGAGTGCTGCTCTGCACTCTCTGAGGCCCTGGGTGTGATCCCCAGCACCACAGAAAACAAAAATGAGAGAAGACTCAGCATCTTACTACCAAAACAATCCTGAAACCATGAGCTATTGCAAACCCTAAGAATAACAGAGAAACACTGACTTAGTGCTGGGCGTGGCACAATGTCGGGGAGTGTTTCGTTCTGTTGTGCATGGGGTCACTGTGAGTCCAGTCGGACCCAACTCAACAGCACCTAACAATAACAACAGATGAGGATGGATTATAATTATAATAGCCTTTGTTTATCTGTTGAATGTACCTCAATGGTCTGAAAACTACTTGCTTGCTCAATCAGTTAAATGTTTTTCTCTTTGTAGGTATTAATTTGCTTAGCAAATTCACTTTTCCCAGGTACAGGAAAGTAATCTTCAGTCACTTTTCCCCTAGCTAGAGGAAAGGTAAACTTTAACCTAACCATTTTTCTAATTATCACACATTTTGAATTAATGGGGTCCAAATTAATTAAGATTTTATTATAGTTTCATCCTTAGGAGACAAGGTTTCATTTCCCTCTTTTGAGGTATTTTCTATCTGAATCAAAAGAAGATTAACCTCACTACTCTCATTGCTTGAAGCCAATGAGTTTTAACTTCCTTTTTCCCTCTCCAACATACCTGAGGGTCATAAAACACTCTTTCTGTAAGGTAAAGATGAGGTGTGTGGGGGGCTATAATTAGGAAAGTCTCCCCAGGTGTTTCAGACAAGCTCCCTGCCCATTCTTGAGAATCTTGGCATTGAGCCTTTGATTAAAAACTTGTACCCCTCTGGCAAGAGTGAGATTGGGGCGGGAAGGGTAGTGGAGGCCTTGATAGGACCCCAGCTAAGTGAGGGCTCTGTTGGCAGGGAGTTTTGTTACAAGAGGTCAGCTAAGGCATGGAGAATCAAAAAGAGAACAGGCCAGCCAGTGTAAGGTAGAAAATTGCCATAAGCATTATCAGCCCTGTTAACTATCTCTACTCTGTGGACTGAAAACTGTGTGTTGATGACTCCAGAGCAGCCAGAAGAAATGAGGTTGAAGGACCCCAACAACACCTGCCATTGGTGCAAGCAGGGGAGAGATTTCCATTTAAAGTGCTTGATGCTGCATCTGTGAATGGAATGGCAAAGGAAACTACACTCAAGTCTGTTCCTGCCCTTTGTCCAACTTGGCCACAGCACCCTCAGTTCTGTGATAAATGTGAGTTTATAAATGATATAGGTGTCTGAAAATCTAAGGAGAAGCTAAAATGTGACATTTGGAAGAAGAAATTAACTGTATAATGCAGCATTAAGAGAATCAACAGTATTAATGACAAATATTATAGTCATTATGGCAATTCTTATTATGATCTATCTTTTGAAGGTTTAGGCCAAGTAGAACAGCTGGAAAAGATAGATAATATTCAAAAAGTTTTTCTTTTTTCTTTTTGATATGAATTTCATTTTAGCATTTTCACACAATTATATCATATATTTTGCTCATACTTACTTGTTCATTACCCCTCATGTTGCTCCTAACAACTCCTGCAATTTCTTTCCCCCCTCATATATAGCCCTTTGTACTTTCCACCAACATTTTTCTTTTGTGAGAAAAATATTAAATATGGATAAGGTACATATTTCTTTTGATATTAGTGTACTGAATCTTGCAGGATCTTAAACAAAACCATTGGGAAAATAACCTGTTCTTACCTTATGTTCTTATTGTTATATTCTGTTCTAAGACTAATTAGCTTTTATTTAATTATATTTATATTTATTTAAGTTCTTTTTAACCAGGTGTCCACATTTGATACCATTCCATCTGTCTTCTAAATTTACTAATGGTAGGGGTTGAACTTTGATTGAAGGTGGTTGCTATAAAAGAGGATTTTTCCTTTTTGTTGAAGATATGTAAATACTTGTTGTTGTTGTTAGGTGCCCTCGAGTCGAGTCCGACTCATAGCGACCCTATGTACAGCAGATCGAAACACTTCCCGATTCTGTGCCAGGCAAACAATCTTATTTATGTTTAAGCCCATTATTGCAGACACTGTGTCAATCTATCTGGTGGAGGGTTTTCCTCTTTTGCGTTGACCTGCCTGGCTCTTATATTCATTTGTCATACTGAATTGGGTTTGGGTAACCAGGATTGGGCTGACTGTCAAGGAGTATGTTTTCTCATAACTCTGTAAGAACTCACATTAGCTCTCTGTGTCTCAGTTTCCTTACCTGTTGAATATGGTCTCTTCAGGCTATTGTGATTTCTTAGGTGAATGACATTGGACTCAAGTTTTAGGGTTTGGACACTAGATGGTGATGTTGTGTTGCATTTTAAAGAGGTCTAGCCCCAACTAGTCAAGGTCTAGGTTTAGGCTTCTCGTTTTCTCAGATCTTAATTAGTCTGGCATGTGGCTAATGATACTCTATCCATGAAATAAACATAATTACATATAGAAACAACACAAAGAGAAGAAACCAAAAATAACTTCGGCTTGCTTTTTGACATGCTACTCTCCAAAACCATTGGATCTTATAATTAGCTTAATTACCCTTTGATGTCCATAGTCTCTGACTCCTTTTCTGGTTCTACTTGCATGTTAGGCAACTGTTGGAGCTTCACAGCCTTGGGCTGTGGGTGCTGACTTTCTGGTTCCCCCTGGTCTTTGTTTTTCAGCCTAACAGATTCCTGAAACTACTCTCCTCAGAAGCACTGAGGAGACTTTAGATTGCATGTCAAGATGACAGAAACTTACTAATTAATGTCATTTTTGATCAGAAGAAAACTCTCTAAGAATACAATTCCTCATTTTAGGTCAAAAAGCCTGGAAAGAGTTCTCTCAGAAGCCCCTAAATGATTTACTGCTTGTTCCCAAAATCAGAAAAGGAAGGGGAATCGGTTGATAAAATGGTAGCTGCTTCTCTTGCCCTTCTTGAGAGTGAATTTTTTTGAATCTAAAGTACAGAACCCCCATGTGTCTGTCAGCTTGTTATGCTGTGGGGCCTGTGTGTTGCTGTGATGCTGAAAGCTATACTAGTATTTCAGATACCAGCAGGGCCATCCATGGTGGACAGGTTTCAGCTGAGCTTCCAGACTAAGACAGACTAAGGAAAAGGACTCAGCAGCCCACTCCTAAGGCAACTGGCCAATGAAAAACCCTATGAAATTGCATAGAAGCACTGTCAAATATAGTGCTACAGAATGAGCCCTACAGGTTGGAAGGCATTCAAGAAATGACTGGGGAAGAGTTGTCTCCTCATAGAATCGACCTTAATGACAGCAATACAGTAAAGTCCCTGGGACCTCCATTTGCTGTGGCATGACTCAAAATGAGAAGAAACACAGTGGCTGCAACAATGGGCTCAAACATAAAAAGATCATATGCATGATCTTTTGGGTAATATTGGGTAATGCTTCATTCTGTTGTACCTAGGGTCACCATGAGTCAGATTCCACTTGATGGTACCCAACAACAATAAAAAGTGCAGAAGGAAACAAGAGGTAACATAACTCTCTTTTTTATGTCCTCATTTCTTAACACTCTTTACATTTTTTGGATGGTTTTGTGCTGAGCAATAGCAATCACTCAGCTCAAACTCTTCGAGTTCAGAAGGACAACTTGTTCCTGAAAAGAAATGCCCAGAATAGACCCCACCACTCTGAATTCAGGTCCTCCAATCATGGAGTAAGTGTGCCTATGAAAAAAACATGCTCATTCTCAACACTTTAACTTATCGTCTTAACATACATACACCCCATTTAAAAAATGTACCTTTCTCCATGGTGGCATACTCCTTTATAGACATAAATGAGTAATTGGAAATGGGTAGGTCCATTCACTAGAGAGAGTGTATGCTGTGTTGGCAAAGTAACTATACCAGACAGAGCTAGGAAAATGATATTGTGGTGGGCACCACTCCCTCAGGCATGGTCCTCCTGATTTATGAAATGGGCAGTAGCTCTGGCTGTCATGATAGGTTGGATCATTGTATTACATGACCTAATCCTGGACCTTGACCAAAGTGAGTAAATCTCTGCTGTCTTTTGGCCAGATGATATAATCAATTGTCACTTTACTTTGGTTTGACTTATATACTTGAACACATTGAAATATAATTCATTTGAGGCTTGCAGAAAGAAAAAGGATTTTAATTTTGAAATGCTCCACTCCGAGTAGATAAGACTGAAGGAAAATTAACTTGACTCTTAAAATTCTCTAATTTAAGGCTAAAATAAAAGAGGGCCTTTCATATGGTCCAAAAACATCCTCCTCCTGGACCATTTTTGTTGCTTGGTCTAAGGAACCTGAGGATAAAGAGATAGGTTCCCTGAAGACTTGAGGCTCAGAATTTACAAACTGAAGTTTGTATATGTTTTCCCTAAATCATTGAGCAATAGAAGAAATACAACTAAAGAATACACACAAACAAACAAAAAACCGTTGAGACAAATGTGAGGGGAACTTGGAGTTAATTTTGTACAACCAGAAGAATGGACTCACAGGGGTAGCACAAAGACCATTTTTAAATGAATCGAGTCTGTACTTGGGTGATAGCAAGGAGATAAGTATAATGTGGAACTTGGCACAAGTGAATAGAAAGTCTCACAACTATGCACACCATGTCTTTCTTAGTTTCATTGTGTAGCTACAACAGAGCCATTTAAGAGACCAGAATAAATGTGACCTAAACATTTGTCTATCTCAGGTTTTACAAGTACAATTTGAAATAAACTAAGCCAAATAAGTAAAAAAAGCTATGAAAATAAAAATATAATGTGCCAGTATTGTACTTAAAGTAGGATACAGCACATTACTAAATAGGCCCTACATTTAAAATGCATTACAAATATTATTTAGGACATTTTTTGGTCATTCCCCCACCCTTCAGACATAGCGGATAATAACAAATTCACTAGGACTTGGAAAGAGAATTTCATCAAAAGCCAATAAACAGGTAGAGTGAAAACTGATTATATTCTGATTTATGTAGTTCATTGACATTCTGGGCCATTTGTTCTGGCAAATGTACATTCCCTGATTCAAAAAAATTCTATAAAGGTGATTGGGTTACAAAAAAAAGAGGCTTTCTGTCTATGGTAACATATAGCTTTTAAATCACAGTCTTTATGCTGTGCTCTGTGTCCTCTATGTGAGACTTTTTTTTTTTTTTGAGCTTCAGTACTATTGTTTTCTAAGGATGATTTTTATCAAGAAAAAGATGTAAGAGATGGGAGAAAATTGAAATCTGAGTGATTTGTTTTGTTATTTTTATTTTTACAATCTAAGCTGTTTGGGCAAAAAATCCTCAAGCCTTTCCAAAGCAAATATAATATTTTATATTTATGAGTAAAATAGGAATGAGTCCCTAACACATGTAGGATCATCATGGTGAGGATCAACAGTCCATTCATCTCACTGCAAAATAAGAACTTTGTTCATGATGTCTTCCAGATGATAGGAGACTAGGCCTCACTGCTGCTGGAGTCAGAAGCTGGAGCCAGGTGTTATGATGACATCCTTACCCCTTTAGCAGATATAAGACTGAGCCAATCTAGGGTTCCATGTGACAGAGGATGAGCAAATCACTTAGGAAAATCAAACACTGGACAATTGATTATGTGAGGAACAAGCATCATGCCAGTGTGTAGTGCTCTTTGGAAGAAAACAGAGAAGTAGAGATGGGACAGGAAGGAGTTATCCAGGTGAGGAGAGAGGCGGCAGGAGCTGGGTACTGCTTGCTAGGAAACAAAGCACATGGAGACAAAGCAATGTGACAGAATGGCTGTGAGCAGGCTAGGCAGGAAGCAGGGGCCAGGCCATGCCAATGTTGATAGGCCGTGTTAAAGATACTATTGTCTGGCCTAAGAAACATAAGAAACCCTAGAAGCATTTTAAACAGGAGTGACATCACCCATTTTGTCTCTATAATAATATTCTGATTATGTTATGTCAAAAGTTCTGAATTTTTCCTGTTATTTCTAAGTTCCAAGAGGAAAATCTCATTATGACCCTTACATAATGGCACAAATTCCTTCAAGTTGGGAACTGACTTGATTATCTAATCTGGAGAAAGTCATTAGACTTTTATATGGAGATAGAAATTCATATTATAGTAACTAAAGTTGTAAAAAGAGAATCAATTTATAAGGAACTGCTTCCTGCAAGAGGCTTTTAAAAAAGCAGTCTTTCTAGTGTTTTAATATTTATTGTGGAAAGTTTAAATATAGTTTTGATATCATAATAATGTACTCATTTGACCAATTCTCCTAATTTCCAACAATGTAATTTTTCTCAGATGCTTTGTTCAATCTTAAGAATCCAATATGCAATTTTAGAATAGAGATATAAAGACTCATCACACTATATGGACCTGCTAGAAAGTCAATAAGCAATCGATTTACTGAGCCCTCTGAGATATGATATTTTTAAATGTGGTAATGCAAAGGGGAAGAATTTATTGGAAGTTAGATCAGTTTGGTTCTAGTTAGTTTGGATTTTATGGAGACAAGATATGCTGTAATTGTTGTCATTTCCTCACTTCAGTCTCTAACGTAAGAATTCCATCCTCTGCTAGAATTATCCAAATGAGAGGAAAGGTCTCTCAGCATGCATGAAAGTATATATGTGTGCATATATGTATATTAATATACGATATATGTGTGTGTGTGTGTGTGTGTGTGTGTGTGTGTGTACACACGCAGTTGAGCAAGACATGTCATATTATTTTTCTAAAAAAGGATAAAGTGCTACCTTTCGTGCCTGCCATATCATGGCAAGAAATTCAGTCTCATTCACTACTGGGTCTCCTTTCCTGAGCAGGTTGATAAGAGAGACCGGAAGTTTATATGCAGTAGCATATTTGAGGAGAGCCCTCTTCTTTAAGCCTGTGTCAGTTGCATGAATGTTGCTATGGTTCTCAAAGATGGTGGCTCTGCTTCAAGCTGCATTCCAAGAATCTTTGCTGAGGCTGAGAGTTCTGAATCCACTTTCTTTTGGGAACAATAAAATAATTGCTTTCTGAGATCCTGAGATCGTTCTGGGACACGACAGGAAAAAGGACAGAGATTGTCTGCTAGTCTCATTTTCTTACCTGATTTTGGAAACTCTGAGAGTTTAAGTGTTTAAATCCAAAGGCAGACAGTGGTCTACAGATGTGTTTCAGCAACTTTTGTTTTATCCCCCAAACACAACACATGAATAGACATTCTCTGACAGGAAAAAGAGAAAGAAATAAGTGTAAAACAAAACATCTCAAAGATTACCTTGTTGTCTTTGTGCCTACTTTCAGTTAATGGTCTGGTTTTATGAGTTCATGTATGATGTTATAGATATGTATATAATAATAATTACAATAATGATTTAAAAAACAGCCAGAAGAAGAAACCTGCTACATTTTCATGCATTTCTGTATGTCAGACCACTGGGCATATGAGAAGAGATTTCCATGTCATTGTTTTGTCCTTACAATCCCATCAGGCATCAGATACTATTGTCTCTACTTTACAGACAAGGCAACTGTAACTAGAAAGGACTAAGTAACTTGCCCAAGATCTCACAGGTCCTACACTTGGAGGCTGAAATTGCCTTAGGCCCATCCTTAATCCTGTGCTCATCCCCTGCTTCTTTCATAAGAATCACACTTCATCCTTTGGCAGCTATGAGGCTTTTCACCAAGATGAACTTCCCTTTGTTGGCTCCAAGCAACAAGAAGGAAAAGGAGGTGCACACTGTTTCTCATCCTTGCTACCAAAGCATTTATGGGTGCAAAGTTCCAATGAATTTAACATCACATAAGGGTTTGTCATGGTGCTCAGAATCTGAAATTGAATTCAAGATAAAACTGACTTTAAAGACTTGCTTATATTGTTGATATTTAAACATGAGCCATAAGGTAGATATGCTTCCCAACATGAAACCAGGTGTACTACGGATGCTTTTATCTTCACATTTCCACTTGCTTTCACAGTATAGACAGATTTAGTTTTGTGCATATTTATGTAAAGTATTTAAAGTCAGGTTTGAAATGAAAGAACTCAGTTATAAATTTGTTTTCTAGACAAAAATAAGCTATGTACAATGTTTCTCTTTAGGCTAATGATGAAAAAATAAGTTTCAGCCTAAATTTACCCATGACAATGAAAGCTAATTGACTCTCTTACTTCTCTGCCACTTCAAAAACTTTGCAAAGCTTTCAAATCGTGTGTGTGTGTGTGTGTGTGTGTGTGTGTGTGTGTGTGTATGTAAACCAATGGTGAAACACAAGGCTCCAGGAATTAGTGGAATACCAATTGAGATGTTTCAACAAATACATGCAGCAATGGAAGTGCTCACGTGTTTATGCCAAGAGATTTGGAAAACACCTATCTGACCAACTGATTGGAAGAGATCCATGTTCCTATTCCCAAGAGAAGAGATCCAATCAAATGTGGAAATTATCAAATGATGTCATTAATATCACACACAAGTAAAATTTTACAAAAGATCATTCAAAAGAGGGCCAGCAATATATAGACAGGGAACTACTGGATACTCAAGCCGGATTCAGAAGAGGGTGTGGAAACAGAAACATCAATTCCTGATGTCAGCTAAATATTAGCTGAAACCAGAGAATACAAGAAAGATGTCTATGTTTTATTAACTAAGCAAAGGCATTTGTGTGGATCATAACAAATTATGGATAACACTGCAAAGAATGGGAATGCCAGAGCACTTAATTGTACTCCTGAAGAATCTGTACATGAACCAGGAGACAGCCATTTGTACAGAACAAGGAAACACTGCCTGGTTTAAAGTCAAGAAAGGTGTGTGTCAGCTGTGTGTCCTTTCACTGTATCTCTTTCACTAATCTCTATGCTGAGCAAATAATCCGAGAAACTGGACATTACAAGGAAAATGTGGCATCAGGATTGGAGGAAGACTCATTAACAACTTGTGTTATGCAGCTCACACAACTGTGCTTGTTGAAAGTAAAGAAGATTTGAAACATTTACTGATAAAGATCAAATAACACAACCTTCAGGATGGATTGTGCCTCAACATCAACAAAAATCCTTACAACTGAGTTAGTAAGGAACTTCATGATAAACAGAAAAATTAGAGGTTGTCCAAAATTTTGCTTTACTTGGTTCTACAATCAACACCCATGGAAGCAGTAATCAAGAAACCAAAAGACATATTGCATTGGGAAAAGCTATTGCAAAAGACCTCTGTAAAGTGTTGAAAAGGAAAGATGTCACATTGAAGACCAAGGTGAGGCTGACTCATGCCATGATATTTTCGGTTGCATCATATGATTGTGAAAACTGGACATTAAATAATGGAGACAGGAGAAAAATTCATGCTTTTGAATTTTAGTCCTGGAGACTAATGCTCAATATACCATGGACTGCCAAAAGAACCAGTAGATCTGTTCTAGAAGAAGTGCAACCAGAGTGCTCCTGGAAGCAGGGATGGCTAGACTGCGTCTCACATAGTTTGAACATGTTGTCAGGAGGGACCAATCCCTGCAGAAGGACATGATGTTTAAGAGAATGGCAGGTCAACAAATAAAACCCTAAACTTGATGGACTGACACAGTGTCTTCAACAATGGGCTTAAGCATAAAAAATATTATATCCCCGGCACAGAGTTGAGGAATATTTTATTCTGTTGTACATACAGTTGCTATGAGTCAGACCCAACACAACAGCACCTAACAACAACAGCAGTACATGTAAATGTATGTGTGTGCACATATAAATGAGTATATACAAGTGTGTGTTCCTCATGGAAAGATTTAGCATGTTTTAATAAATTCATAATATATATTATACTTTAATAATACATTATTTAATAGTATGACTATTTCTGACACACACTGTTTTAACTTAGTGGACTTTTTGATGAAAATTTCTTTTTTTTTTTTTGTGGTCCTGGGGGTTGAACTCAGGGCCTCGCCCCTGCATGCTCTGCAAGTGCTGGACCACTGAGCTGCACCCCCAGCTCATTTTTTTACTTTTTGAGACAGGGTCTCTCTAAATTACTCAGACTGCCTCTGGTCTCGAACTTGTGATCCTCCTGCCTCCGCCTCCTGCGCTGCTGGGATTACAGGCGTGCACCACCACGCCCGGCTGATGAAACATTTTGTACACTCTGAGTGTGATCTTGAGTCCTATTGTGGAACAGGATCTATGAGGGCAGGAAATAGTTTGGGAAATTTGGAAGGTGCTTCTACCTGTGGACCAGCACAAACCCAACCACCTATCACAAGGAGTTTTCATGTCTTATTCTGGTGTGAGGGCCTCCCTAGGGGAATACTCACTGTTCTCAATGGCTGTGTTGAAATGAGAGGGTAAAAGGATTTCTAAACTCTAAGGATGGGGAAGAGTCTAACCTCTGAAAGCCACTCCTAAACATTCTTTTACAATAGGATTGGCCCTGCATCATTTCAGGCTTTTGAGAAAATTCCTTTTCCTTCATGAAACTGAGAATGCTTTGTGTGTAAGTTATTCTATATACACCCAATCCTAAGTCAGTGCAGAAGAATCTGCTGTTGTTGGGGTAGCAGCTCTGTGGGAAATGGGACATCTCCTTACCTCCATGGAAATGTTGTTGTATAGGATCTGATGTGTGAATGTGATGTTTTCACTGTTGTTTAGGCTGGCATGCTTGTTCCTAAGGAAGAGCTCCTTGCCCTTGGTCTCATGATCCCTTTAACTAAAGCAATATTATCTAAGCAAAATGATAGTGTCTAAAATTGTGTGTGGGGCTGGGATTTAGCTCAGTTGGTAGAGTGCTGCGCTGCAGTTTCTGAGGTCCTGAGTTTGATTCCCAGCACTGCAAAAACGGGAGAAGGACCTGGCAATCCACTCCCAAGGCAATCCCGAAACATTCAGCCATTGAAAACCCTATGAGTGTTGCTATGAGTCGGATACCGACTCGACGGCACCTAACAACAACAACAACAAAATTGTGTGATGTTTGTTTAGCATTATTTTGAAAATGAGCCTTTTCTGTGCTATTGAGTCATAGCTCTTAAATGTCCTTGACATTTTTTTTTTTTTCAGTGCTGGAGATGGAACCCAGGCCTTGCACATATTAGGCAAGGGGTCCACCTCTGAGCTAGTACTCTCAGCTCCATTCTTTATATTTAAATACATTTATATTTCCCTTAAACAGATACTGTGTTTTGAAATTTTAAAGTATTTCTGCTACTTCTGATAAAGTTTTTCACAGATCTTCTAAGCAGAAAGTCCTTCCAATTTGGTGATTCACAGGAGAAATTTGCTTGAAAATTATTTTTCCCCTGTTTCTTTCCCTAATAATTTATAATACAAGTTCTAACATGAAATTAAAATTATTTTATAATTCCATTATCTGGGAAGTGATTTTGCAGTCTGTTGAGAATCTGATGTTGAAGTACAGCACAGTGTACAAAATAATTCTTGTTTTAATGCATTGGTATAGCTCTCAGAGGAGTCTCTGCTTAGCTCAGTTCATCATTAGCCTATATATTACTCAGGTTTCCAAGTCTTTAATTCAAAATGAAAATTAAACAATATTCATTTTGCCAGGGCAGTTCATAGAGAAATTGGTTTTAAAACCCCTATATTTTTCAATTAGAAAGGCTCTTGCTGTAACCATATCTAGTTGTTCTAATTGTTTAGAACCTAAACAGTGGAAGCCAGAAAACCTTTAGAGAATGGACTCAGAGCCCCAAAGCCCCCATTGCAATACACACCATTACTACTGATGGGCACTAGTTAAAACCTTATGAAACCACTAAGCATATCGCAGGAAACCAAAATGAAACAATATCTACCCACAGTGAGTTTTTCAGAAGATCCAAAAAACATTTTTAGCTTGTACATAAATTTAAAAATGAGTATTTTTAACTAGCAGTAATTATTCTATTTAGGCTTATTTAGATTTGGCCATTTTTGTATTCAGTTTTCATAAAGCTACATTGCACTGTGAAGAGCCATGAGCTTTGCAGCTTCTAAAAAGTTGGTCTAAATTCAGTTATGTACCTTAGTAGAATAAATGGGTTTAGCTTTTGCACGCCTCAGTTTACTCATTTGTAAATAGGGAATGATAATAGGGTTGCTATGAAGATGAGATAAAACAGAGATGAAAGCTCCCAACATGCAACTTGGCAAAGAGTGGGCTTCTATAGCATTTTTCTTTCTTTTCTTTCCACCTATCAATTATATATTAAAAAAGGAACTGAGTAGCATGAAAGCAGAGCCTCTTGAATTTCACTGTGGAAAGTCAGGCTCAGATTCATGGAGCAGGCTTTACAAAATCTCACCAAGCCCTCAGGATTGATATTTCTACAGCACTAAAAATGGTGGGTGTTGGGGAGAGAGAATTTTTTTCTTCCCCTGTTCTGTTACATTTTGTTCCTTTCTTTCTTTTTTTTTTTTGTTCACTCACTTGCAGCGTATTTAAGTAGAAATCACTTCAAGTCCTTGAACCACCCTTTGCTAAATCCCACATTTTTTGGTTTCGCTCCTGATATAGCACTATGTCCCCTACCTTTGAAGTCTTTGAAGTGTCCACATTGTAGGCTGAACCTGTAGTGAAGCCCAAACTTGTGGTTTTGACCGCACAAACCCATTTAAAGCTGGGATAGGGAGAATTGAAGCACACCATGAGAAGGGGTGGTGCTCACTTTCCTTTCTTGACCCCCACCTCTCTCCACTCCCAGTGTCTTCAAACACTCCCACTATAGTCACAGACATATCAAAGGCTGCTCTACAATGGCTGCCGTGACACTGTGCCTGGAAGTGACTGCTTCCCCGACCATCGCTGCTCACTGACTTAGGGAGTGAACTGAAGTGGGAAGCACATCGTCAGGCCTGCAACTGCAGCCCATGGCCTCATGTTTCTCACTTGGGAGAGGTTTGAATCAGAAGCAGAGACTGACACATATTTAAACATGACATTTGTACTGTAAACTTGTAAACTGTTACTATTGCTATGATTTGTATTTTTATAGTCTACAAGATACCTGTATATCTTTGAACATTATATGGTATATTTGGCAGTTTAATTAATTAATTAATTTTATTTGAGACTTGGTCTCTCTAAGTTGTGTAGGCTGCCTCTGCCCTCAAACCTGCAATCCTCTCGCACCAGCCTTCCAAATTACTGGGATTACAGGCATGCACCATGGTGTCTAGCTTGTTTGATAGTTTTAGGAATGACTATTGATGATATTATATCATCTGATTTCTCTTTAAAATTCAGAAGTAGTAAAGTAGTGAAGTTAAGAGATAGAGTATGTTAGAATGCCTGCAGCCATACCACTGTAGCATCCCATCCCATCAAATCTTGGAAGCTAAGCAGGGTGGAACCTAGTTAGTACTTGGATGGGAGACCACCTGGGAGCACCAGGTGTTGTAGGCTTGGAAGAAGGACCTAGCAACCCACTCCCAAAAGACAATCAGGTATTGAAAACTCCTTGAATAAAAGAGAAGCACTGACAATAGTGTTTCATCTATTGTACATAGGGTTGCTATGAGTTGGACACTGACTCAAAGGAACCTAACTACAACAGTGTTGGAATATGCCTTTGTCAATAACTAACTCTGTGATCTCAGGTAAGTCAATCTTTTTGTGGCTTAGTTGCCTCTTCTATTAAATGGGATAAAAACTGTACTAAAATCATAGGCTTGGTACTATTATGATTTGTCGTGAATCTTAAATATATTAATGTGTCAAAAATTAAATAAATGAAATAATATACTTAAGGCATTAGAGCAATGTAAAGTATTATGCATTTGCTCTTATTATTGTCAACATTATGTTTTCTGAGTTTCCACCTTTTTGTTGTTGTTGCTGTTGTTAGGTGCTGTCCATTCAGGTCTGACTCAGGGCTAATTGTTTTTGGGATTGCTTCAGGAGTAGATTGGGATATCTTTCTTCTGTTTTTGTGGCACTGGGGATTGAACCTGGGTCCTCAGAGAGTACAGAGCAGCACTCTAGCAACTGAGCCAAACCCCGGCCCCTGACCTTTTTATTAGCATATATTAATTGTACAAAGTAAGGAGTTTCATTATGACATTTCTTTGTAGCCACGTAATGGCCTCTGAGCATATTCACCACTTGAGATACATCATTTACACTGCTATGCCATATACTATTTAGCTCTGTTGGTGGAGTGCTCCTCTGTATTCTCTGATGCCCTGAGTTTGATTCCCAGCACCATAAAAACAGAAAGACCTGGCAACCCATAGTTGAAACAATCCTGAAATAATCAGGCATTGAAAATCCTATGAATAGTAGAGAAGCAATGACATAGCGCTGGGCATGGCCCAGTGCTGGGGAGTGTTTTGTTCTGTTGTACATTGGGTCACCAGAGTTGGGCCTGACTCAACAGCACCTAGCAACAACAACAACAAACATGCCATAATATAATTATCTATTGTCCTGTTGATGGAAATTTACTTCTTTCAATGACAAGTATTAGCAATAAGAAAATGAGCAGTTTATTTTTCTTGTGGTGTCTTGAATATATTATGCAAAAATATCTGAAGATGAACACTCAGAAGAGGAACTCCTGGCTTATAGGGTAGGAACACCAACAGATTTACTTGTTGTTGCCAAATTGCTTTCCAAACAGTTGGGCCAATTCATGCTTCTAATGTCAGTGCATGAGAATTGCCGTTGCTCCACATCCTTGCCAACTGTAATGGTTTTACCAATCTGGTGGGTGTGAAATGGGTGTGAATGGCAACTCATTGTTTACATTTTATTATCAATCAGGCTAAGAGCCTTTTTCTTGCATTTATTAGCGATTTGTGATTCCTCTTCAGTTCCTATTCTTTGCCTACTTTTCTATCTGTTGTTGTTATTGTTAGGTGCCATCGAGTCAGTATCCTACTCATGGCAACCCTCACTGGGTTTTCAATGGCTAACTGTTTCGGGATTGCCTTGGGAGTGGATTGCCAGGTCCTTCTCCCAACTTTTCTATCTAGTTTGCTTTTTTTTATTGACTTGAAGGAGTCCTTTAAATATTTTTGGATATTAATTACTTATTTCAATGTTATGTTGGTTGCAAATATTTGTTCCAAGTCTGATTCATCTTTTAAGCTTTGATTATATTGTCTTTCTGTGAAAAAGCTTTAAATTATATAATCAATTCAATATATTTCCTTATGGGCTTGTTTTTTTTCTACGTTGTATAGGAAATTCAGCCTTAACCTCTAAAGGTATATGTCTATATTTTCTTTGCAAATTATTAAAGTATTGATTTTTATATAGATATTTTTAATTCAGATGGGATTTGTTATTGTTTATGGTGTAAATTTTTCTATTTTCCATATAACTACCAACTATTTCAGCAAAATTTTTGGAGTAGTCTGTATTATTTTTCATGGATGTATAAAGCATTGCAATGCTGTCATATAAAATGTAGCCATATATGCTAGGATTTCTTTCTGAACTCTCTATTCTGTTTTATTCATCAATGTGTATATCTTGCATCAATCCTATGTTGCAAAGTTGCTTTAAATATATCTTAGTTTCTGTTACTAATAGTTTTTATACTTTATTCTTTTAAAAACTGATCTGGCTACTCCTGATATTTTGCTCTTTTATATGTTAAGCTCCATAAAATGCTATGCTGACATCTTAAACCAAATATATTGATTGTATAGATTAATTTGGGGAAAACTGATGCCTTTGTAATATTATGTCTTCTAATTCATAACCATGGCAGTGTCTTATTTCTTCAGGTCCTATTTTATGGCCTTTTCTGATATATTCCTCAACTTGATAATTTTTAAAAATAGTGTTGCTGCCTCTCACTTCTGAGATTTATTATGAAGGAGTTAATGGTTTTGGATGCTATTTTCAATGGGCATTTTATTCACTTATAATTTTTAAATTGTTTACATCGGTATATTTGTTGTTAGGTGCCATTGAGTTGGTATCCAACTCATAGCGTCCCTCATAGGGTTTTCAATGGGATTGCCTTGGGAGTGGATTGCCAGGTCCTTCTCCCATTTTTGCAGTGCTGGGAATTGAACTCAGGACCTCAGAGACTGCAGCACAGCACTCTTCCAACTGAGCCAAATCCCAGCCCATATTGGTATATAGGATTATTTTATTTTTTTAAAGCTCTAATAGCTTATTTGTAGTTTGTCTTTGATATTTCTGCAAGTAAAACATCTTTTGTTTCTTTATTCTCCATCTTTACACTTTAAAATTTATTTTCCTTATCTTATTGTGCCTTCTAAGACATATTAGAATGTTGAATATCAACTATAATAGAAGATTTTTCTTGTCTTTTGTCTGACGTCAATATTAATGTGGTCACAGATTGCTGATTGCTACAGATTTTCAACTGATGTCTTTGATAAGGCTGAGGAAATTTCCTTCTACTAGAATAGCAAATATTTTTCCAACAATTTAATTTGAATCCTCAATCTTGAATTTGGTTGTTTTATGTATCTACTAAGCTAATGATTTATTTTTCCTATTTTAATTAGTCAATATAGCATATTTCATTAATATATTATTTTGTATATAAGTTACCTTTGTATTATTGCCATAAATAAAATATGTTTATGGTTGAAAATGTGAGGGAAGAGACATGTAATTGGCGCAGAGAGGAGCAGCCCAAGAGAAGAGACCAGCACATAAGAAGGTCTTTAGTTGGCAGGGTGTTTAGTTTGCTAAGAAGATGGCTAAGTAGCATGGTCTGATGAGAATACTACTCAATCTAGATCATCCCTGGCAATAAAATTTTCAGGCTAGAAGCTCAGCCCTTCTCAAGGCTGTGATTTTTGCACATCTTCCTTTATCTTCTACCTGAACTTTATTGGTTCTGATCAGACATATATATCCTCCCTTTCTACCCTTTGGAGGCAGAGCTAAACTCTGTTTTCTCTCTAATTCATAAAGATGCATCTCTGTGGGCTGACCTCTCATAGTAAAGGTGGATAGTTGACTTCTGGGATCTCTTGACCAACATTCAGCCCTGATCTATATACAGTGATGAGCAAACTGTTAAGTACTATCTTTTAAAAGCAATTGTCTTATACCTGAAAGACCCCAAAACCTCAACCAGAAAATTTCTGGATCTAATTAACTCCTTCAGCAAAGTTGCAGGCTACAAAATTAACACACAAAAATCAATAGCTTTTCTTTATACCAATTCCAAACAGGAAGAGATGGAAATTTCAGGAAAAATACCATTCATGATAGCCCACCAGAAAATTAAATACCTTGGAATCATTCTAACCAAAGACCCTTCAGATCTCTACAAGGAAAATTTCAAAACATTAAAGAAAGAAATAGCAGAGGACACTGAAAAATGGAAAGACCTCCCCTGCTCCTAGATAGGGAGAATTAATATAGTAAAAATGACTATCCTACCAAAAGCAATCTATAGATTTAATGAAATACCCATTAAAATTCCACTGACTGACTTTACAGAAATAGGAAAAATGATCCAAAAATTCATATGGAACCACAAAAGACCAGGTATAGCCAAAACACTCTTAAGCTGCAAAACGAATGCAGG
This sequence comes from Pedetes capensis, assembly GCA_007922755.1. Taxonomy (NCBI): domain Eukaryota; kingdom Metazoa; phylum Chordata; class Mammalia; order Rodentia; family Pedetidae; genus Pedetes; species Pedetes capensis. The sequence goes on from VMDO01004362.1 coordinate 126,363, forward strand.
TGGAATCACAATTCCTGACTTCAAGCTATACTATAGAGCAGTGGTTGCAAAAACAGCTTGGTACTGGCTCAAAAATAAGTCTGAAGAAGACATCTGGAACAGAATAGAAGACCCAGAAATACCTCAACACACCTATAGCCAACTTATTTTCGACAAAGGAGCAAAGCAAGTAAACTGGAAAAAGGACAGCCTCTTCAACAAATGGTGCTGGGAAACACGGTCATCCGCATGCAGAGAAATGAAAGCTGATCCCCATCTCTCAATATACACAAAAGTCAACTCAAAATGGATAAAAGATCTCAACATAAAACCAGAAACTTTAAAACTTGTAGAAGGCAAGATAGGCAACACACTCCATCATATAGACTTAGGAAAGTATTTCCTTAATAGGACTCCAATTGCTCAAGAAATTGCAACAAAAATAGA